>CM073769.1:65353557-65583347 GCA_037158775.1 Hetaerina titia
ATGAGGGCCCCAGGAAGAGAATATTTTATTTTATTTTTTATCCACTGTTTCACATGAGGATTAAACGGACCACTAATATTGTCTAATAACTAATTACTTTATTGTACAAGGAAATACAGTTAAACTCCATGTTTCCATAATCAGAATTAATGTTTTCCCAAAATTTATGACAATTTTATCAGGTTCCATAAAGTTTCCTATTATTTCAATGTACGTGGAATCCTGTATTTACACAATTTCATTTTCAGTTCTTCCCAGTATTTGCATCACTAAAGTGCTGGATTAAAACAAATTCACATTCTAAAACAGTTCCTCATGCATATCAGTCTTTATAAAAAACTTTTTTGACTTCGATTTGCACAAATACATGAAAAAGATTGGAGAGAGTAGTAATGTGAATGGTTTTTAAGCAAAGAATTTTAATATAGTGGGCACTAATGATGGAAATGTGAGCTCCTTGAATTGGTAATCTCAGTCTGCCAGGAAAAGATTTGTGTAACAAAAGGAATATTATCTAACTAGGAGTTAGCTACATAATTTATGCATTATAATGACTGTGACCCAAACATGATGCCTGAAAAATGCAAGAACTAGTAACTGACAACTGGGATCATTTGTACTACCTCAACACAACAGGTATTACAGTGAAGGACTCCTGAATAATAAAAAGTATTTAAACTTGCTTTAACACATCAAAACTACTCTGAATTAAAAATAATAATGTCTTCTTTAAACAATTTTAAAGTTGGAAAACTACACTAGTCAAAAGTGAGGTTCTCAGATCCTCATGTGTGAAGTTTTCCTCAATTAACTGGGAATGTAAATTTTGGAACATGTTGACTCTTATGATGGAATCTGTATCGATATAATGAAATATCTAAAATTATAGGTCTCAACACTAAACACAACATACAAAAATTGTGATTAAATTCTGAATCACAATAAATCTGAATTCTGAATAAATAAACCAGTGAGGACATTGTCTAAAAAGATAAATTATGCAAAGAATTCCAAGAATGAATAATTACTGAAAGAGTGAGTTTTCGATTTCACAGCATCCAACAGCTGGTTGGATAGGTTTAAAAATAGGCACAATTTTATACACAAGGCTGTGTATGGTGAAAGTAGAAGTGTTTTATGTTGAGAGCTGGAAGGTGTCAGAATTAATAAACTTCTTGAAGGCTATAGCCCAAAAGATGTTTTCAATGCAAATGAGAAAGGGTTATTTTTTAATGTCCTGCCAGCAAAAACACTGTGAACAATGTCATGGTGGGATCTTTATTAAACAAAGACTTACTCGGCTATAAATCGCAAATGCAGATGGAAGTGAGAAGTTTAGCCATTAGTGGTTGATAAATCAAAAGAGACATAGTTGCTTCAAATATTGTATGTTAAACAGTTGTCCACTAGATACAAAATAAATTCCTAAGCATGGATGACCGCAGAAATATTAGAAGATCAGTTTCATGCTCTGGATACTAAAATGGGGTCTCTAAACAAGAACTGATTACAGATTAGTGCCCAGCCCATCCACCGAATGTTCGCTATAGAAATGTTTATACAGTCACAATTTTTTTCTACAAATTTACTATTGATCTCCAGCCACTAGATTTAGGTTCAATACACTCATTTAAGATGCATTATTGAAGAATGATCGCACAGATAGTCATATATCTACATTATTGTGATAGGAATATAAAGGCAATAAAATTGAATGCATTGGATGCTTCACACAACAAGTCATTGGCTTGGACATAAGTAAAGAATGCTACAAGATATCACTGCTTTAGGAAGGCAACATTTTATGTTGACTGTAATGAATTAAGTTCAGTTGATGATATTTGTGAGATGATGATGCTAAAGATACTGCCTTCAGTAATTAATCATGTAAAATTAAAATTCTCCCATATTTGCATTTTCCAGCATTTTACTGCAGCAATATAATATGAAATTCATGTTTCTAGTTTTTGCAGACAGAATGTTACTTTATCTTTTTCCCAGAATTTAAATATTCAACTTCCAGTCAAGTTTCCAACATTGGCACATACAGGGTGCAGCAATATAACTTCCTTTTCTGAAAGCATTTTGCGTTGAAAAAAGGAAGTGTGAAAAGATGTTGCCACACTCTGTACATGTACTTCTGGTAGAATTTCCAGATTTGCTGGATTTTCAATGTTTTTATTTTCTTCCAACATTTTTAAGGGATTATTAATGCAATATAAAATGCAACTAAAGTCAATCAATAACAAAGGTTTTATTTTTAGCATTAAGAAAAAACTATTAACATCATAAAAATATAAATCATTCAGATTACTGAAATGGCAAGACTGATGACCATTTTGAATAGTGATTAACAAGGGTTTTTAAAATTTAACATCTGATGAGAAAAAGCTAATAACGATGAACTAATAGAGCTAACATAAACATGAAAACTTTACGATTAAACAAAATCCAGAAAAAAACAATACAAATCTTATTAATACAGCTTAATCTGATCTCAGGAGTGTAAATGAGATTTTAAGTTGATTCATGTGGGAATTAGTCTTGACAGTAAAAAATAAGGAAATTTACACTCTAATTTATAAGTTTATGCATGCATTGAACCTTCCAATTCCAAGTTTCACTGTACATATGATTTCAGCCTGCATGTATTATTACATTTAAAAAGAAATATCAATGAATTTAAGATGCAATAAATTTCAAAGTTGAGTCATCAAATTGCTAGCAAATTTTCAGTGCATTGAAAACCTTTTATTGGTCTAAATTTTCTATTTTTGCCAATAGGCAGGTACTCAAGAATTATTTGCAAAATTAAAGAACTACTTATTAGAATACTCACCTGGCCCATTTTAAAGTTTGAGCGGATGGCAATGATTTTCCCATTTTCTAGCTGCATATATATTCCCTTTGGGCTTTTTAGAACCATTACACGCTGACCTGCTTTCAAAACAATTGATGATCTATCTGGAGCATTTGTAGGAATCACAACATCTGAAATTTTAAATTTGGAATTAGCAACTTTATCAGTAAACTACTTTTTAGAGAGTTTTAGATAGTATCTACCCTAACAACGAAGTAACTAATGACAATTTAGCATTCATTATTATATCAATAAAACTTCACAAGATATGAACATATATAGATGGAAATGAATATGAAGCTTTCTCATTAAAATGATGATAAAGCTTCGCAAGAGCTGGCAAAATTATGGGATCACTTTTTGACAGTGAGTATCATTGCACCAATAAGGTATGATTTTAATAGAAAGTATCCACAGTTTCAAATTGCAAATTGCTTTTTAACAAGTTGATTAGAGTGCGCATGCCTGCTGGAAACATTCATGGCACAGTTGTACCAATGCTGATTAGAAGGTGTAGACAAAGTTCTGGTGGAAATATGTGCACAAAAGAGGCACCATCATGAACTACTTTTGGTGCTGACAGAGAAGTTAAGTACCATCATCATGGCCTGTGAGCACCAAATCAACTTGATGTGTACCCCTACATAACATACTGGAATGAGGACAGGATAATTATCAATACTTTGGTGCAAGCTACATTACCTAATAGTGGCGGCAGGTGTGGCTCAAGATGGAGTGTGTTTTACCTATGTTATCAAACATTTAATGAGCTCACCTATGCTATACCTGTGAGGTAAGTACAAAGAGCAAGTTCATAAGAGGATGAAATATGTAAATAGTAAAGCCATGACAAGGCAAAAATATATATTCCATCTAACAACATTTCTGAACAAAGACAAAAATATCTTAAAAGAATAAGAAAAAATCTTAAAAGAATATATAAGAATAACATTGTATATTTCACATAATGCCGTATTAAGTTCAACCATCTTCAAGTAAGAACTGTATGTACATACATATTCCAGTAGGGGATGGAAAGTTACGATGGAGGAAATCAAATTGCATCTAGTGTGATTCTTTACCATGACCTTCTCTAACATGTAACTGTCCTTTGTGTTCACACAATTTCAATATATTTTAAGATAATTTGGTATATCTGTATCAAGGCACAGGAGAGGTGGGGAAGGTAGAATTGAGCAGATCACAAGCGCAAAAATATTTCCTTGACAAGAACTTGGACACTGGATCTTTCGACTTGCTGGACTGATGCTCTATGATTGAGAGGGGGCAACAGGGTGCATTATAAGATGCATTTCACATTATTTGAATAGTCTTTATTGCATTTTAAATATTGTACTGCTGCTTGTTGTCTATTACTTAAATACAACTTGATCTAATCAAAGGATACACTTCTTATGCCAAAGCTAGGGAGACAATGGTAGTTGATGGCTGACATGGTCAAAAGCCTTTAAGAAGTCAAAGAAGAATGATGCAGATTTAGATTTGTTGTCCAGATCAGACAATATTTGACTGACAACTTGATGAGAGTCAGTAGAAGCAAATCTTGATTTTCTATAGCCATGTTCAGCGGTGGATAGTAGATTGTGGGTTTTGAAGTAGGACATTAGCCGATTGTAAAAAAAACTGTTTCAAAAGTTTTACCAAATAAGGAGATTCATTCATAATAAGGAGAGAATCATTGATTGAATGATTATACTTCCTGAGGTGACCAGAGCAAGCCAGTGATTGAAGTGGAAAAAAGAAATGCCTTTACATTTCTGAGAGAAATAATTGCTGAGAAACTTAATTTAAAGATATTTCAAAAAGATCATGTTCAAACTTCAGAACCTAAAACAAACAGAGAGTAGGGTCTACAAGTACATATTTTCAGTCAAATGTAATGTAAACTTATAAATTTTTGTCAAAATGCAGGTAAATTTTCCATTATCCCATCTAAAAGATCCATTCAGATATTCTTCTGTAGATTGAGCTAAAAATATAATAACCTAAGCAGGCATATTCTGCATTTTTTTATAAATTCAAGTGCTCAAGAAAACCTGGTTCCAATTTTTGTCTTTTTAATTTATGCTACACTTTTTTGACACACTAACCCGGCATAAATCAAGGATTTATTCGGAAGTGTTCACTAGACTAGTCTCGGTAAAGGGAGAGTAAACCACAATGCCATAAAGTAAGAATTTCTCAGGCCATGGTAAATCACATGGCATAGAGTTTATTCTGGGAATCAACTCATTCACTTAACTGCTGCAAACAACATCCACTTCCCAAAATCCTGAATTATATCTTGCAATGTTTTAACATCACTTTACTTTACATAACTGGCTTCATCAGCAAACTTGAAATTTAAATTCTTTTAAACCTCCTCATGAGGTAAAACTATATATCCACTTAAGTCTTTTAATGTTGGAGATGAAAGATTAGAAACACTTTTTATCCATAAAATGGATGTACCCAGAAATAATTGAAAAACACTAATGAATGTGCAAACAAATAAGAAACAATCGTTGAAAAAAAACCACATATAGAAAATTAAATCAATTAGTAAGTGAAAATTAGTCATTGACAATGACTGAGATTGTCAACTTTTACTTGACTTACCTAAAGGCAGTGTCATTTCCTGTGCAGTCATACCCTGTCTCTGCCACACTTCTGCTGGGATCCACCGTGAACGACCAGTAGAAATGGTAGTTATTCCAGTACCAGCTCGACCTTTCTCCATGTGTGACAATTCTGCCTGCATTGGCCTAACACTTGCAACTGGCTTAGGAACACTGGTCCCATCTGACCGAATAGCCCTACAGATAAAAAACAAATCATTGTTTAACAATATTTACGCATTCATCAGAAGACTTTATTTCCCTGAGAGAAGACGGCAAAAATTATATTTAAATTAATAGTATTTTTTGTACAGGCTGATTAACCTTAATTTTACATTAATAAGGTCTGTCCAACAAAAACGCGAACTGAGGCCGTAAAAACTTTATTTTGCAAAATTTAGTCCACTCGAAGAAGTCTTTACTTTAGTCTAATTTGAATAAGAAACTACTGCTGGTATGTGAGTCTTTAGGTACAAAATTTGATCCTATTTTGCAATGCCATGCCACAAAAACAAAATAAAACATTTCAGTAATTTATTGATAACTTTTACTGCACTTCCCAAAATATTGATGTTGATTCATTGCTCCGTGAATTTATCGATATCCATTTTTGACAAATAGTACAGACAAGAACAACAGAAACTAATATAAGTAGCACCATACGCACAGCTCAACGATCCGTCAAGCACAGACGGTTCAATGGATCTCAGCCAACAAGCACCGCAAGTGGGCTATAGTCTGTGTCATGGCCACCAGATTGCACCGATTGATGTATTTATTAGATAGACTATTTACAACTTTCTGCTTTGGATTGTGAAAATAACACTGGTATTTTATTGTCAGAATTACTCGTATTAAAAAAACCACCGTATTCATTACGATCAAATTTATGAATCTAAATTGTCAGGGCTTGGATGACATATTACAAAATAAAATAAAATACATAAATTCCATGATTATGAAAATTAAGTAGTCAATCATATAAAATTTTTTTAAAAATAAAAATTATGCTAATGGCTACAAAAATATACAACAGTATACTTAAAACCAAACTGCACAGAGTAATTTTAATTATGGTAGCCTAAAATTTAGTCCTCTAACAATTCTTAGGGCAGGTTATCATCTATCAGCTTCTCATCAGCCTCTTCTTGGAACAGATCATCATCAATCTTGCAATAGAGCAAGCAAAAATTTTCATTAGACATGCGGCTGATTTCACCGAGCAATCAAAGATCCTCATGGCCATGGTTGACACAACAATTTTTAAACTGAAAGTTGCTGACAGGCTGGAGAAAAATTTAGCCAATGTTTCAAGACACATTAACCTCCTTTCATTACTTACACAAAATCATTTAAATGGCTAAGGATGGAGCATAATACTTGATGCAGGTAAAATTCAGAATAGATACTAGAAGAAACTTAAAAACAAACTTCGTAAAATTTTCCAAAACAAATGACTTCTTTCCACATGGGTTTTACTTTCTTCCAGTTTCAATGTAAGCATAAATTTCTCAGCAATTGGGACTGAAAATTACACGTCTTTGCCTACCAAGAAAAGCAGATAATAATGCCTCTTCAACTTTACAATATACTATATGCTACGATACAGTCTGCTATTTTTCTGAGGGCTGATTTTCAAGTTCATGGAAGGACTTTTGATAGTGAAATTCATGAAATTAGTTGAGCTAACATAAAAATTTTACAAGGCAGACATACATATCATGTGCTATGTCATATTTAATAATTACATAGTTCTTTTTTGCATAAGTGGGCAAAAATATCTTTGTAAATTTTTGTAACAGCCATACGGACAAGAGTGTTTCGCAGGCATCATCTGTAGTACATACACAATTGAGCACACATACATTCATTCTAAATATTCTAAAAAAATATGGCTAACATACCTGATCTGCAGTCCAGAGGATGGGTTATTCCCAGGTCCACCTTGGGAATTGGGGTAATATGTTCCATACATAGGTCGATTGTAGTTGATTGAAGCTTGCTTTTCTAACTCATAACTTCGCTTGGCTAACCTCTTTTCCGCCTGTGAGAGTTTTTTGTCTTTCCGATCAATTAAAAGAGATTCATGTTGAAATGGTTCCTAGTTAGACAAATATGAAAGTTATAAATTAATTACATTCAATTTTAAAATTTCATTAAGAACTAATTTTAGATGGTCATGCATTGAAATATGCTCATATGAGTACTTGCACTCATTTCATTTGATTTTAACACAAAATAAAATATTATTTACCTTGGAGAGCCTACTACTATGTTTATCCAACATTTTCTTCAGGACCACATCGACATATTTATCTTTATCTTTACTAAAATCTTTAACATCAGAGTCTCCCTCATCATCCCATAACAAGTTGCTCACCTAAGGACATAATGAAAAATATTAATTCCTGACAAGAAAAAATATCCACTGGAAGTGATACACAGATAAATTTCAGTAAGTATGACAGTAGGTTGTTTATACCCATAAGAAGTTATGATCCATAAGGAGTTGGTTTGATTGAGAGATCTAAGGTAAGATAGGACAAAAATAAACTCAAGAGTACAGTTCTCATTTTAACAGTGCAAAATTCTGAAGGTGAAAGAATCTACTGGATAAAATCAAACAGGAAAAGATTAGCATGTACATATTTTCAATTTACATAAAATGTAGCTAAGAACAACAAATTGTAATCTTATATCAAAGCAGCACACAACACTAAGGGACTGATGGATCAGGTAAGAAGAAGAAACAATAAAAGCTAGTAAACATTTTAAATGTTAATGTCTCTTATAATGATAAACAATTTAATATTGTTGTACACAGTGCATATTATGTTATGTGGACTTATTAGAACCGCTCTCATCATATAACTGCATACTTATGATTAGCCTGCTGGTATTTTTAGAAAACTCATGATGTATTATTTACTTCACAGGATTTTTAATGCAAACAACAATGCTTCATAAATTAAATGACAACAGAGAGAATGTACAAAGTTACATATCAAATAGGATATTAATACAAGACCAAAAAATTAATACTCTTGGAACATTCAGCACTCTTTGAATCTTACCAGAACTACCAAATGCAGAAAGAAACAATGAATTTCATTGATTACATTTTGTTCATAAAATCCATCATAAACTCAATAAATACCATTTTCTCCATAATATTATTGAAGATATTTCAAGGACACAGAAGTTCTGTAAACAGGCTCCAAGAAATACAGTCAACATTTGATAACATAAAAATAGTATTTGTAATGCAATACAAAATTCTCACAATATAGTGAACTGAACATGTCAAATTTAAATGTTCATGAAATTAAACTGTTGCATAAATTCATGGTTCTTCATGCTCAAACTCTATTCCAGACATCTTACAATAAATAATACCATAAACAATTTTACCTCCTTAATGGAAAGATGGGCATCAGGATTAAGCTCATCAACCACTCTGTCAGCCATTCCTTGCTTATTTATCTGACGATCATAGATCTTCTTCTCTAAGCAGTTATCCATGACTAACCTATATACAAAACATGGCTTTTTCTGGCCATACCTAAAAAATTAATAATACACATGAAATCTGACATATATATATATATAAAGATAAAATGTATTCAAAAAGAAATTAGTGTCAGTAAATACTTCGATTACTAAAAAGGATACTTGAACAATCAATGAAATGAAACTGAATCATTATCCTGGGGACTCACAAAGCCCCAATAGCTAGTGATGCATACCTATATACACGGCACACTGCCTGAGTGTCATGACAAGGATTCCAAGATGCATCAAAAACCACAACACGATTGGCGCCCACCAGATTAATGCCCAAGGAACCAGCCCTAGTGGACACCAGGAACAGGTGGATATTTGGATTTGAGTTGTACTCATTTATTAGCTTCTCCCGCTCAAGAGCAGTCGTGCTTCCATCCAATCCTGGCAAAATAAATGAAATATCACTTTGGACACTTTATTAGGAGTTCAACTAAAAAACGTTTAAATCATTTATGCCTGAAAATACTTTTTCCTTCCAACTCAACTATGACTGAAGAAACAAACCAGAGATCAAGAAAAACAAATGGAATCAGAACACTCACTGTAGTAGTTCCAATTGCGAGCCCACTTCTCTCGCTTTCCTGGTAAATTACTCCGCTGAAGGAAATCTTCTATGAGATTTAATGTAAAAAGTGACTGACTGAAAACAAGCATCCTGTCCCCAAGAGCCATGGACTCTTCAAGAATACAAAAGAAAACTTCCATTTTAGCAGAATTTTCTATTGAGCCAGGAATGTATCCCTTGAGTAATTCAGTGGCCTGGAAAGATAACAAGGTGAAATTTTGATTAAAATTTGGAATCTTGAACAAATGATTCTGTATGTGGGTAATGATATATCACTTACCCAATCATATGGAATGCTTGGCTCATCTTTCATTGCTAGAGCCCTGACCATTCCTTCAGTTTTCACCTCTGTCTTAATGGAGTCAGCAGTGGTGCCTGCACCATTGGCGACTGTTACTTTGGTACCAGGTGCACCAGGAGTGGAAGGCTCAGTCTTGGGAGATGGAACACTAGAGGAAGGGCCATCACCAGGAGATGCCGTGTTTGTAGAGGAAGGAATGGTGCTCCCAACATCTCCTAGAGGTGCACGCAGAGGGCCTCCATTGCTTCCATCAGATCCTCCTCCAGGATTCGAGTTGCCAGGCGAAGAGGCATTGTCTGGGTGTTGCTGTTGGATGGAGAACTGTTATTTAGTTATAATATTGCATTATTGAAAGTATGATGCTAGCAGGGAGCTTATATGGAAAATAACAAACCTATCCTATGCAAAAACAACAATCTTCAACCTAACACCAAGTTTGATGGATGGATGATGGATAATTCTTGAGTAGTTTGGTTTGAGTTCAACTGATACTATACCTTTCAGCAAGTGAAATTCATATACTTAGTGTTATGGGGCCAGTTCAGCTCCCTCTGCCTCCAATATATTGCCAGAAATAGTTACGTGGAAAACCTCATTAGTGTGCCCAGAGGAATCACTTCGGTTTCGACCTTAGATCCTCTGATACCACATTGTCTACCCTAAATATGACTATCCTTAAGAAAACAACTATGTTGATACATTAATTTGCGAACTAACATGCACAGTGAAATGAGTAGTACAGTAAACTCATTGATGCAGAATGTCACTCTTTATTTTTGCAAAGTGCAACAAACTCTGTTTGGAAAGTGTCATCCGACTACATTTTTGATTTATAGTGAACACATGCGGCAAAATCTTGCACAAAGCTTTATCATGGGCAATTCCTCAAGCAAACTGTAGCAGATGCTTTCATTTGATATCCCTACATTATTATCAATATTGTGAACCTTTGTATGCCAATCTCCCAAAATCATATCATACACTTTTTTGATGATTTCCAGGGTGGTTGCACTTTTTCGGGTGCCCTTTACATGGATTATCTTGGAGCTTTTCATGGCCATGTTAAACACTTGGCTTCCTATTCTGCATGGTGGAAGTTGAAGGAGAGGAGTTCACATCCACATTTCCGATTTATCCACATATTCAAATGACTGCCTTCAGAGAGAGAACTACTGAATGGAATGACTTATAATTGCACACGGCTACTACAAAAGTTGTGCCAACATGAGAGAAAAAATCATGTGAGTAGCCATCTATGGGTAAGGACAGAAACTTTTCAGACCACCCTCGTGAATTAATCAGAGAATCATAACCATAAGAAAATCATATTTCTGGCAATGAATGGTTTTGAAGACTTTCTGTTTTTAATCTTTATTATATATACTATCACGAGACTTCGTTATGCACCTATTTATCATACATAAGGTAATACCAAAGTTTGCAAAATGTAAAACAAAATTTTGGTTATACAACAGTACCAAAAACCTAATCTTGATAAGCAGTAAAATAAAGGAGAAGGTCTTTTTAAGTATCTTTTGATGGATAAAATAAGGTAAAAGGGTTTCATGTTTTTCATTTTTTTTCTGAAAATTGAATATGTAATCCATACATAAGACTTTCTCATACTCATAAACCCAAAAGTGCATTAAAATAAAATGATTTATTACACATATAATGTTTCCTTGATAATACGTTCACTTGAAAAATTTATTTTCTTAATTTTAAAATGATGTAAATATTTCGATTATCTGTCAAAAATAATTAATATGAAGGAAAATATACTCATTCTGGACATAATTCAATCCAGTATTAATTAACATGGTTATTAGGAAATGCTTTATCAGAAAGAAAAATGTTACAATGCATAAAATACACACCATCCCACTTTTTTCAGACAGACAGTCCCACAGCACATTGTTTTTTCACACAGTTTTCATTACCCTGTTATGAAAGCACCATTAGGGAAGCATTGAGATGAAAATCTATCAAAAATGCTTAAAAATTCCTCTTTTTTTTTAACCCTTTAAATTATTCAACTTCCCAATCTAGTAGCTGCACAGAATTAAACAATATACTTACATGAGAGGATGAAAGATCCCCTCCTGGAGCAGCCCTGGGTGAAGCAACTGTCGATGATGGCTCACAAGGGGTGGGGGGTGCTGTGCCAGGAGTTGGTGGAGGCCCTGGTGTGGGAACTGCTGAGTCTGCAGCTGCTGGCGTTGGAACACTGGAAGTTGGTTCACAACCTCCCATTGGTGATGAGGAATTGTCACATGAAGACTGTGTAGTTCCATGCTGCTCACCATCCCCTGAGTCGCACGTCGTTGTCGATGGTGCTGCTGGGTCTACGGAAGGAGGGCCCATGCTGCCAGGATTGTTATCACCAGGTCCTTGCCCTGGTGGACCCATTCTCCTGGCATTACTCCCATAAGGGTCCATTGTCTCAGATGAAGGTTCGGGAGGCCTCCCATATGGATCACTTTGCATTGGCCCACCACCAACATACCCCTGTTGCTGCTGTTGTCCCCCTCCTTGGGTCCCCGTGGAACCCAAGCCCCCTCCATAGCCCCCACTGTTCCCACTTGCCGTAACATCCATGCCACCACTTTGATCATAACCAGACATAGTCCCTGCTGCACTGTCACCATACATCCTCTCCCCACTGCCACTTGCATTTCCAGGCATGCCAACATAGCCAGAATCATTTGACATTTGTGACGCAGGAGGCATTTCACTTATGTCCGTACAATAAGACTGATTGCTGTGATTGGAATAGTATGATGGTGGTCCACCACTTGGAGTGGGGCAATATGGGGAAGCCCCTGGGTCCCCATAGCCTCCTGGTGTTGCATATCCCGAGGAAGTACCACTTCCTGCCCCTGTACTACTACCACCACCTCCACTCCCACCGTTTGAGTTCTGCTGCTGCCAGTAAGGACTTTGACCACTATTATTTGAACAGTAGGAGTTGGGGGTACTGCTTGGAGCACCACCATTTGAATAATATGATGAAGTTCCATCCCCATAAGGAGATGGGTCACTAGAATTTGGATAATAGCCTCCTTGATTGGATGCAGAAGGATCTGGACACTGATAAGGAGACTGGCTAAAACCACCAGAGGAAGAATTTGGTCCAGGAGCTGGAGTACTCCCATAACCACTTTGGGTTCCATAGGGGCTGTGAGAATATGTTGACTGGCTCCCATTCCC
Organism: Hetaerina titia; assembly: GCA_037158775.1. Lineage (NCBI taxonomy): Eukaryota > Metazoa > Arthropoda > Insecta > Odonata > Calopterygidae > Hetaerina > Hetaerina titia. Next base: position 65,366,676 of record CM073769.1, read on the forward strand.
ATATGAACTTGTACCTTGACTCCCATTTTGACAATATGGATCAGAACTATAGCAGGAATTCATATCACCATAATGATTATACGGATTTTGGGAGTACATGGGAGGAGGTGGGGGAGGCTGGTGGTGAGAATGATGGTTGTGATGGGATTGGAGATGTTGATGGTGATGGGGACCATTCATTGTCCCACTCATGTGGTGTGGAGGAGGAGGGTGTTGGTGGTGGGAGGGGGGCGCCAAGTTATCGTGGTGGTGCGGATGGTGGTGAGAGTATGGATGAAGGTGATGATTCCCAGGTGCGCTATGGGCTGGATAATGAGGGTCGATCGGAGTGGTTGGGTATACAGATGCAGCTGGCTTCCCAGGGCCATGATGCGGGTCCTTCTTGCCCCTACCTCTCCCCTTGGGGGCCGTAGCTGCTGATGCAGCAGCTGCTGACCCCTCTGGAGCATCTTCGAGATCCAAGTCACAGTCTTCACCACTCTTCTTTTTCAAAAAATAATATAGGACATCGGGATGGTTCCAAATCTGTGAAAATAGAATTTCAATTAATGTACCATTTGAAATATTCTGGTAAAATAAATTATGTTCAACAGCAAAATGGGCATTAGAAGAATAATAAGATCTAAAGCAGATTAACATTTTTCTGAACTATCATTATTCTCATTTTAAAGTGACCCAAACAGAAGAAAAATGCAAAAAGATACTTCAAATGTACAGTTGAATTGCAGTGCTATAACAAATTAAACAAATTTTAGTGAATTAATTTTGTATTCACTGTCATGCAGACAATGGAACACATCTATACAAGGTTAATCTAATGACCTTTCAGAGGAATAAAAGTTTAGCAGAAATAATGTATCTTACAAGAGAATTCAATGCATCAAAGAACTATTTTTCCTCACCTTACAGCAAACAGCAAATGCTTTGAGAGGATTTGGTACAGCTTTTGTGCGAACAACTTCATTCATGAAAGTGTCATAGAGCTGTCGTTGAAACTTAGTCATTCGCAGCAGAAGGACATACTCCTCTTTCTGTGGAAGTGAAACTTGCAAAACAGAGTGGCTCCGCCTTTAATAAAAAATTACAAAATCCATAAAATTTTTTAAAAAAACTAAGAAAAGGTGATAGAATTTTCACATCCATCTCCATGAATGAAATACTAAACTAGGCAAACGACCCAAAAAAAGGAACAACGACTGTAAGGTAAGTCCATTTAAAATTCATTAATAAAAATTACAGTGATCATTTACATGCAAGATTATTCCACAAGTAGCTAACAAAAAATATCAGAAATAGTATGTCAGTAAACAACTTTAGGGGCATACCGATGGTAATATTAATATAAATGCTCAATAAAAGTAACATGATGATAAGTAAGTTTATAGCATACAAAAATTAAATAAGATTTCTCACCTTTGCACAAATCCTTCTAAAAGAGAATGGAGTACATGGGCTCTGTATCTCATAAGCCGTATATCCTGAGGTGTACTGTCTATGCACTGGCCATTTTGAATGGGCCGCTCAAACATATTACAGAATTCGGTCTTGGTCCCAAGATAATTGGGTCGAACAAAGTCCACCATACACCAATATTCTAGCAAATTGTTTTGCAGTGGATAGCCAGTTAAAACTACACGTCGCTTACTACGAATGTTTTTGAGAGCTTGTGAGATAGATGCATGACTGTTTTTAATACGATGACCTTCATCACATATCACTAAATCTGGACCAGGTCGCACCAATGCAGCATGCATAGCTGAAGAACACAAAATAAGTAACAATTAAAAGAAAGAAACAAGGGATCATTAAAGAATACTAATGAACATAGATTATTATTAATGGCAAAGATATTGTTATTATTCACATTTATTCATCCAAAGTATTATGTTTTACTTTGCATAATTATTTCAGATCTTTTAGTAAATACAAAAACTATTACGTAAGTAACAGTTTACCATCAAGGAGAGCTTTGTTGCGATCATCCTCTTCTATGTCAATGACTTCTGATGGACGCTTCCGTTTTTTCTTTTTGGGGTGAGATCTCCGAAGACTTAGCTGCCTATACAGTTCATAGCCAATGAGTAGAACTCCACCATCCTTATTCCAGTCCTTAATAACCTGTAGTGACAAAAATTATTTGTTTGTACTTGATAGAAACAGCACAATCGCATTTAGGTAGGAAGTAAATACAAATAAGGAGTCCCAAAATATCTTTGTTCTCTCTTACCATTCCAAATTATACACTAAAATATTTTACTCAAATTTTGATTGCAAATCATAATTTTTCTACCATGATCCATGCTTAAAAGCAGCTAATATCGTGGATTTTCAGGAATACCCCATGGTTGACATGGGATATCCATACTACAATTAACATTCAAGCTTAACATTAACTGGAAAGATTTAACATGTGATGATATTTGAATAATCATTTGTATTGTATGTCAGTGCTAGTGCAATGAGTTTTCTCTGTAGTAATAATCTTTTATGAGTTAAACAAGTAAAGCATCAGTGTTCTAGAAAGAGATATGCAGTGCGGCCACTTCTCTCTTGTTTTTCCTGTGTAGTTAGTTGTCATGATTGAAAACATTGAGATTTGAGCACTGATTATATACTTCATAAAGACTGATGACTAAGCTCTAGTTTGTTAGTCGCTAAGGGGATGCCCAGTGAATTTGAAATTAATTATGATAGATACAGAATGAGAATCAATATAAATAAAACTAAGGTTATGTGATTTTCCAGAAAAAAAGGCTAAGCTAAACATTAAAATAGGAGGGGAAAAAATTGAGCAGGTAGAACAGTTTATGTATCTTGGAAGTGTTTTGGACCAACCGTCAAAGTACTAGGGATGTAAGGAGAAGAATTGCAGAAGGCAAGGAGGCTTTCTCAAGGAGGAGGGAGTTGATGACAGGGAGGTTTGAGTAAAGATGTTAAGGAAAGACTCGTCAAAACTTTGATACAGAGTGTAGTTATGTACAGCGTGGATATGTGTTCACTGAAGCAGGAGGATAGACGTAGATTGGAGGCTTTTGAAATGTGAGTGTGGAGAAGATGAAATGGACCAAAAGGAAAACAAATGACGAAGTACTAGGGATGGTGGGCGAGGAGAAGGGTTTGTTGGGAGAAATCCTATGGAGGCAGGAAAAATGGATGAAAGGTGTATTGAGCATCAGTGGGATGTTGAAGACGGTAATAGAGGGGAGAGTGTTAGGCAAACAAGGAAAGGGCAGGAAGAGGATAGGGATGTTGGATGGGATGAAGGGAGGAAGGAAGTACACAGAGATGAAGAGGGACCTGATGTAGAGTAGGTTGCTGGATTGTGTTTTGTTTGTAGTCACAAGATATTTATTTGATAGTTGTCTCCATCCAAAAGCTACCTTAACTGGTAGATTACTTCATAATAAAATAATTTGTGTGTGTGTGTGTGTGTATATATATATATATATATATATATATATATATATATATATATATATATATATATATATATATATTTTTATTAGCTAATCTACCGGTTAAGGTAGGTTTTTGGATGGACACAACTATCAAATAAACAATGTGTGTATAACTATACATATACATACATATGTGTATAGACATGGGCAATTATGAAAGTAATGGGCATGATTTTATTGTGCCATGACTATTCATGACAGCGTGGTAAAACCAATAGGGAAGTGTGGTATGGGGCCTGCCCATCCAATGCAGCCAGTCATCAGTTTGCTCCAAGCAGTCTGAGCGGAAAGACATGCTTTCACGTGAAGTGTTTTTTGACTTTGTAAAACTTGGGCAGTGATATGCCCCCAGCCACACACATCCTTCATCGTTACCAATTTCCTAGGCTTGCTTACCTTTGAACGGGCTCCCAGGGATTTATGGGAATCATTGAGTACATGTAATGGAAAGTTCCTTGGACGCACTTCCCCATGGGATGCCAGTGGAGTTGCATACGGATCACTAGGAAGCCATATGTTGAACTCTGCCACCCAGTTCTGAAGTGTGTTAATTGGCATAATACAAAGAACTGTCCTTGCATTTGTGTGCCGAAGGAACACATCACAAAATGAAACCACCTAAAAAAACCAATAGAACAATTTTATTTAGAATGGCAACAGCATAAGTGGAGCATTTAAGGTATTGTTTAAAGTAAGAAAATGTGATATTACCTGTAATGTTTTTCCTAAACCCATTGAATGGGCCAATATGCAACCAAAACCTGTAGATGTGCTGAATCTATCTAAAGACTCAACAACATTGTCAAACAAAAATCTAACACCACCAATCTGCAAGAAAGAGAAGTAGGAGTTTAAGTCATTATCCAAATAATGAAATGTTACATTGTCTCATTTGAGATTTTAATAACATGATTGAAATAAAGTATGCATGTGTTGTAACTGGAAATTGAAAAGGTTTATAAAACTTTAAAAGCTCCCTCCAAATATATAATTAGACATTCAAATTATAAATTAGTTCACAATTAATACCTAAAACATTCACTTTCAAACCTGTGATTTACATATTTACCAATGCATAACAGATGAAAAATAGTACACACTACTGACCTGATATTTAAATTATATAAAAATTATCAACAAAAAAACTTCTACATATGGTATGTTTTCATACCATTACTTCAGAGAAGAATAACTTCAAGGAGGCATCACCTGGGCATGTTCTTTAAATTCTAAATGATATATTCATTATGAAATCTGTTCTCAGTTTCCCGGCATCATTTACATTGAGGATAATATATATTTTTAATAACAACGGTCGATCTGTTCATGCACATTTAATATTTTATAGTTAGTTTTTTAGTCATAATCCCAAAAATATTTTATAGTTGTTTATTTATATTATTATTATTATTTATAACTGAATTTTCTTTTTTAAGAAGGTGTAAAGATAAATAAAGCCTGATTTATTATCCACTTGAGTTGCAGATGAGACATGAAGAAGTACCCTAAAACTACTAGTATATTTTAGAATCTTCCTGAAGGTGGTCTCTGTAATGCATCACATTCAAAGGCCTAGAGGTTTCACAAAGTGAGGAAAGAAGAGAATCCAAGAAGTGTGATGCAAAACATGCAGAATGTTTCATGATAAACGAGAAAGACTCCAACACATAAATTACATTATCAACTGGGAACAAGGCTGATATAAAAAGTTTGCTATTAAGGTAATACTGAATGAAAATTTAGAGGTTTGAATTGACAGGTTTGAGGAATCAGTAAATTCCAAAAGTATTATTTCAATGTGTAACTGCATTACTTCATAACATGGGTGCACTATGGTGAAGGTGCAATAATTTTGTCCTATGAACTAATTTATTATGGTTGAAAATTTTTTTGAGCATGAGAATTAGATTTTATAACATTGGTACTTAATGATCCCTGCCCAATATGTTGAACCAATATTCTACAGTAAATCAGTTTCCTATCTTCAGTAATGCAAACAACACATTAGAGAAAAGTATTCTTTATTGATGTGGGAATATTTGTGATGTTATCGTACTCCATTACTGACTTGAAGTTCATTGGGGTGATGTATCTAAAAACCTCCAAATAAGCACATTACCAAGTAAACTTATGGATACCAGTAGACAATTAAAAAACCACAGTTGCCACATGGAAGGGAACTGGCCTACCTCCACTGAATGTATGAATTTCATACACCATAGAGCTTAGTACATGGATGCAAATAATTGCCAATAGCACCAAAGTTTTAATGACTTTCATTAATCATTGCCTTTATTCTTTCACTGAAAATTTTTATTTGTTCCTTTCAGGATTTGTGACTTTCATCTAGAATACATTGGGAATAAAATGAAAGAACAATGACAATCAAAATTTTAATACCTGATGAGGTTTGATGACTCTCCCAATCTGTGGGGCTAGGAACACATCTGGCTCATTTGGGGGATGTCCCACATTCACAAGTACCCGCCCTTGATCGTCAGGGATGTTATACAGGTCATTAGTGTGCATTCCAGAGTTAGATGGGTCCTCCTCCACCTCCGACTCCTCCCCTGCTGATGGCTCCGACAGAAGAATGCAGTCATCATCCTCACTGCTGCTACTGCTGATCGTCACTACGTCTTCAAGAAGGGTGCCACAAAGGGGCGCATATGCACAGTGAGGCAGGATGTAATATACCCAGGGCAGGTTTTTTTAAAGGGCAAGGACAAGAGACAAAAAAAGAGAAGAAAAAAACGAAGGCATTCGTGAAGCAAATAAAATAATAAATTATAAAATACCAAAAGTTTGAAATAATTGCTCAGCAAATATTTGCTGGAAACATAAAATTATATTTTAAGAACATCGTTCCCCTTTGGGAAGCAGGCCATTAATTCTTGAAAATAATTGAAATACTAAATATGTCTACTGAAAGTAAACAGAATGATAAATGAAAATACACAAGTGTAAAATGAAATAAACCACTTAACATTCCAAATAAATATTTACAGTTTGCAACAGATTAAAAAATAAATCAAAACTTAAACAAACCACTTTGAGGTAGTCAAAAGTTGAAATATGGGAATAGAGAAGTGGATGTGTACAACACGAAGTAGGGTGAGTTGGAATATTTAGGGCAAAGTAGCTTATTTCCAACAAGGTAAATGACAAAACTTATGGTTATTCTTAATGCTTTAACTTTTTAAATGAACATGTTAGGTCAAAATCATCCATCAAGTGCTTTACTTCAAAAGGATAATTTATACCAAATTCATTCATCAACTCATTAACTTAGTGGGGAAAATTCAGAGATTTTGTTTCAAACCCTTTCAAGGATATCACCAAAAATGGTACACTTAACAAAGGGTTAAATAATTATTACTTAGAAATGATTTTAAGCCTCAAGAAATATTTCTTTAAGCTAAAAAGTTTTTCCAAAACAGGCCAAACAATGCTCATTTGAAGATACTTTTATCTTAAAAAAATTGCAATTTTCCCTGTCCAACTAAACCTTCCCTAGCAAGCAATAGCAGCCCCCCAAAATATTTCACTCCCAAAATTAATGCATACAAAGAGTAATCCTCGCTGTGAACAGTTAAGAATAAAGTAGCTTCGAACAAGCCTCACCCTTTTTATGCTTTGACTTGACAAGTGTTGCTCCAGCTGGCAATGATGCCCCTGAGGGGACCCCATGAACAGCCATATCCGAATCACTCTCTTCTCCATCTCTGTCCTCTTCTGATTCAGAAGCTCCTGTTGAAGCCCTTTCAGTCCTTTCTCGGGCTGCCTGGGCTGCAGCTGCCCTTGCCTTAGCAAAGGCCACAGATGCAGAAAGCGGTGGGGTGGCTACGAGCGTCCTTGTCACTGATTGCCTCCCTTTAAGGTGTTGTACAACTTGTAAATTGATTTTTCAGAATAGATTGTTCAAAGTTGCCTCTCAAAAGTTATTATGTACACAGTGAGATAGAAGGATGATTCATATTCAGGGGCATATTTTTCATTCATTAAAAAGGTTCAAGGACATCATATGCCTCAGGAAAGAGTTAAATCTAAACAGTGGATGAAGCAGAATGGCTACATGTTACCAGTGCCTGTATGTACTGTGCATATCATTGTATCTCACACCAGCAAGAGTGTCAGGGTCCTCTTTCAATTCTCATCTCCTAAGTCATTTATGAGAAGTCTTAAGTCCAGTCAAAAGCAAAATTATTCCCTGGATGAATTAATTTTTCCAGCATATGGAGGTGCTGTTTTGCAATTTCTTGAGTAGAACTTGGTTTAGACACCATGATTTAAGTACAGCTTAATGATGGCTCTGGTTTGATAGCCACCATTATGATTTTTTTCAATTTGTTACTAACCACACAGTGGCAATTTTGGATAAAGTTTTCATCAAAACAATTTCAAATATTTAAATCTATAGTTAAGTCACAAACTGTAAATGCTCAGCCTAAGAGAAACTAAACCATTAACATGACTTAAGGTTGAGATTCAAAATCAAGTTGGAGGAGTCGGCAAAAAGCACTTCATACTAAACCTTACTAACGGCTGGTTTTAAATAATAAAAATGACCATCTAAATCACAAACCTGTTGACCACAAAACAACTAACAAAAAAGCATCACCATCAGAGAATTTCATATCCTTTAAATCATTTGTTGTTATTCTACGGTTTAAGGTAGGTAGATTTTGGTTGGACACACTGAACGTGACCATATCTCTTATCGTTGTCTAATAAGGCACACCCTGATACACCAATGTGCATCAAACTGTTCTTCAAATGTGCACACTTTCTACCTCCCTTCATTCCAACCAATTTTCTATTAACCAGAAGAAAATTTTAGATTACGTTATTTCTAAATTTTCTTGTGTTTCATTAAAAAACTTTGCTACAAGATGCCAATGTAACAGAATTTTTTAAGCTAACAACTTTTGTTGTACTGCAAGGCAAACTAACTTCAAATTAAACTGAACAGTTGAGTAGCTTAAATTCTTAATGCTTATAAAATTATTATCAAATATATAAATGGGTATAAAACACAATTTCCTCCTAAATCCAGCATTCAAAATGAAAATGTATCCAAGAAAATTTTGTCAACAGAGACGACAAATTTCAGTACACAAAAGTATATCTTGCCTATTATTACCTATTATCAATTGTCATAGATGGAGACCAAAAAGTTTATTGAGGCCCCATTTGTGGGGGCTCAATGCAGAAAAAATTGCCTTCAGCTAAAATTGATGGCATGAAGGTCATTTACTTCCTTTGCATAATCAGTTAGCCTAAATTCAAATATAACTTACCGGCTATTGAAGGTCTTCCGGATCCAGAATTTTTTAGTGTAAGAAGTTCTATAACTTTTTTATTTCCAGTTTGACCAGATTTAGCTGCTTGTGCTAGTTTCACTAAAACAGTTGAAGGGATTCGAACCTAAAAAGAATAATTGCAATGCATTATTTACTATTACAGTAAAAGATACAGATAATATAATTATAGGTAATAATAATGAAAAACTGTCAATCCTTTCCATTGGTTTAGGTAAAAGTTTAATGAACATGAGCAACATGAAAAACATATAGATATCCATCCATCAAGTTACTGCTTTCTGATGTCCATGCAGAATTTTTTCATGATGCATATATATATTTAGAGTAAATGGTAAGATTAAATTTATGGATTAACTTATTGGCACACCAATAGTGAAAGAATGAGTGATGTTATATGGGTATGCAAGAGGAAATGGGAGATGCAAGGAATGAAAATTTAAGATGGCATATGAATAATTGTGCTTGTAGTACGAATGGCTAAACTATCTTAACATTCTTCTTAGAAAATTATTAACAAAAACGGAAAATTTAATGCACAAAAACAATTATGATTTCTTCCATTCCTTAAATCTTCTCTCAGCAAATAGATTGGCTTCGATTCAAGTTTTAAAAAACCCTAAATTCATGCAAAAAATTGTAAATTCTGATAAATTAATACATAATAAAGTATTAATTATAGACATGCCAACTTTCAAAAATGAAAAATCGGGAGGACATGCCAACTTTCAAAAATGAAAAATCGGAAGATTTTTAGAAGTGTATCACGAAGTAATCACTTTTAATTACCACAATATTTGCATGGCACCTTAATCCCTTTATGACACTTTGCCAATTTTTAATGAATGTCACACTTTATTAACATGTTAAGCTAAGTACACAATTTGAACAGTTCATCAGTTTGGGAGTCTCGGAAAATCGGGAGTCTCCCGCTTAAATCGGGAGAGTTGGCATGTCTGTAATTAGAGATAACTTGAGATTTTATAATGGTGGTCGTTAATTAATTCATAAATAAATAAAGCTAATTAAAACTATTCTGAAAATTCACTATATTCCTAACAGTTCAATCAAATTGTACAATCAAGTCACACAAACACAATTAGGACTATCAACTGATGGAATGGGATGATGCCATGCACACAATTCCACCCCACATTAGTAGATATAGCTATTTTAGCAACTATGTGGAAATATTAGCCATGCCTATAGATTATTATCTCTTAACAATCAGACACAGCAATACATTGCTTCCTTATATTACAAATGGGCTTGCATTAGGCAACAAAAATAATAGCTAAACATTTCTTAAAGGTGAAAATACTCCTCATTCTATCCCTTATGTACTACTAACTCAGGGATGTCCATGAAGGAGGGGTTTATGTACTTCCTGTAATGATAAATAACGCTGAAAATTAGCCATAAAATTAAACAATTGCATTCATTATGATTGCAGGAATTAGATTATATACTTATTGGAGTTTTTTTTATATTTCCTGACACCAAGTACAGAAGATGATGAGATTGTAAGTTGGAAGGAGGATATTAATTAGTTGATAAGGATGACAAAAGAAAAAGATAATCTGATTATAATGAGAGATTTTAATGCTGTTGTGGGATCTCACAATGAGATGAGAACCCCAGGGAAATTTGGTATAGACCTCCAATGATAGAGAAGAAAGGCCACTTGATTTCTCCGGCCAACACAACATGGTTATCACAAATACATGGTTTGAAGTACTATTGAGAAGAAGGTATGTTTAAGAAGCACCAGGAAAAATTAAAAGGCATCAGATTGATTACATCATCATTATGAAATGAAGAGAAGTCAAGAATAAATTGCTACTGGAAAAACTGAAGGAGGAAGTTTGAAGAGAATCACATGAAATAGCTGAGAAATGGGAAGAAAGAGTAAAGTGGAATGAAATTAAACAGGGAATAGTAGAAATGGCAGATAAAGCCCTGGGTAGGAAGACACTTGAAGCTCAGACACCGTTGATGACAGAGGAAAATTTAAACCTAATTGAGAAGAGAAATAAGATAAGAGCAAGGGAAGATTTGGAAGAATACAGGAGAGTAAAGAATAAGAAAACAGACAAATGTATAGAAGAAACGGAGAGGTGGACAAAACTACGGGTGAAGGAAATAGAAGAACATATTCAGGCAGGAAAAGAAGATCTAGTCTATTGGAAAATCAAAGCTCTACATCATCAACCAAGAATAAGGTCAACAGTGATTAATAATATAGAAGGAAGGTTGTTAGTACATAGATAATAAAGAAGTGCATGAATGATAGAATAAATACACAGAGGACCTGTACCATGGTCAAAATAAGAGCTATAAGAGGAAATAATATTGGACCCCCAATTACAATGAGGGAATTTGTGCATGCCCTTCAAAAGCTAAAAGCCGGAAAAACAATGGGTTCGGATAATGTAATGGCTGAGATGTTAAAAAACCTCGGAAATAAAATGAAAGAAAGACTCTTTATAATAGTGCTTGAATGTTATGAAAATGGGGAGATACCTGAAGGCTTTGTTAATACTATTATGATATAAAAAACAGGGAAAGCAATTGAATACGTGACTTAGAGAACAACTGCTACTCTGTCAAATGCTTCCAAATTTCTTTACCATATAGTAGGGAACAGACCAAAAGGAAGTGGAGGAAAATGTTGGAGAAGATCAATTTGGCTTCCAGGAACGTAAAGGAACGAGAGACACTATCCTGGCACTGTGCCTGATCCTAGATATAAAGCTAGAAATGAACAGGAAATTTTTCCTTACCTTCATTGATTTGGAAAAACCCTTTGATACAGTAGATTTGAATGTTATGTTTGAAACCATGAAAATGAAAGGGATCAACTACAAAGACAGGAAGCTTTTTTTCAGTTCTCCCAGAACAAAAGTACTTTTATGGAAGTAAAGGGGTTTGAGAAAGAAGCAAATATTAGAAAAGGAGTAAGACAAGGATGTCCACTTTTGCCATACCTATTTAACTTAAATATTGATGAGGCTATAGAGACTATGAAGGAGAAGGCAAATGGTATAAAGATAAATGTAAGACACACTGTATTAGATTTGCAGATGATATTGTAACCTTGGCAGAATAAACTGAAGACATGAATAGAATGCTCAAGACCCTCTCCACAGCTTTAAAAAAAATGGGAACTAAAAATAATTGCAAAGAAAACCAAAGCTATGATAGTTTCTAGGAACAACCCAGAACTCCCTATAAATTTAATGATGGGTGAATCAAGGATGAGCCAAGTAGAAAAGTTCAGCTACCTAGGGAGTGTAATTATAAGAAACAACAGATGCACCTCTGCAGTGAAAAGAAGGATAGTTTTGGCAAAGAAGACATATTATATACAAGGAATCTTTTAGAAAACAAACACATGAAATTGGAAATTAGGAAATCCTTTGCAAAAACGTTTATTTGATGTACATTATTATATGGATTTGAAACTTGGACATTGGGAGAGAGGTAAAAGGCTCGGTTGGGAAACAATGGAGAAGTGGAATTGGAGAAGGATAACAAGAACAAGATGGTCAGGCAAGAAAAGCAACAGATAAGCATTGAGAGAAATTAAAGAGGAAAGGAATGTAATAAAAGTGATGAAGAAAAGGAAAATTAAATATGTTCTGAAACATAACAACTTCTGTGAAAAATATAATTGAGGGGAAAATAATAGGAAAAAGATGAAGAAGAAGGCCAACAAAGAAATGTATACATGATATAAAAAGTGCTATGGGAGTGGTAATGTATAAGGAACTGAAGAGGTTGGCAATAGAGAGAGACCAATAGCTACAATGACAAGGCTTTGCCTTTAGAAGATGAAGTTTTTCTTTGATATATTATCTTATTATTATAGATATTTATTTGAGTACATAAACAAAAACAGTAATGTCTTAAATATACCCAAATGCAGCAAAGATATCTCATTGATGTAAAAACAGAGTCCAACCATCTAACTGATGCCTAGCCAAGCAAGTACCAGATTGAAAACACAGAAAACATAGGACATATGGTGACTGCAAATCTGAAGAATTGTAAATATGTGTGGGAAATAAGCCACTAGTAATTTCTAAGCAATATTCATTGGAAGTAAAATACACATTCCTGCAATAAACTTCCCTGTACATTCATAAAATTGCCTTTGTCTCTTAATTTTGACCTTATTAATAAATAATTATTGAAATAATTTGTTCTAATCTAACTTTCTGTCATAATGTTAATGAGAGTACTCCAAAGCCCACTGTTTACATTAATATATGTTTTAAAAACTACATGAGACTGATACTCATACACATATCAAATACTGAATTTCATCTAATGTCAGCACCTTCTTGCTTGTAAACCATCAGATGGCAAAAAGTTTTGAGTTAACTATCTTTCTCTTTAAACTAGTGCTAATACATGGGAAAAACTACCCCCTAACTAAGTTAGCATTTTAATTTTTACAGCAAAAATCAAATAATGTTTATTGAATTATAATTAAAAATTTGAAAAAAGTATGCACTAAGATACTACAGTGATTAAATATTATCAATGAAATGGGAAAGCAGCCTCACCACAATTGAACGCTTCATGTTAAATCATCCTCATTCAGTTTCCTCATGTTCACATGTCATTTAGGTAAACTGTCACCATTGTGCCTTCTCTTGCTATTTGCACATATTTAACATAATGTTTAATCTCAATACATACAATGAATGCCAATTATACAATTAAATGTGAAGTATCCACCAAACATTACATGAATGATTCAATGAAAATGAACGAACGGTAAAGATGTTGAGTTAGCAGGCTTCATGCCATGAATATTTAGGTTCATTTACTGAATCAAACATGTCCTGAGATGAGTACACTGAAAAAATATTCCTATTAATGGAAATCTTCACCAAATAAGATATAATGTGCGTAAAGAAGTATTAGATGTATTTACTTTAGCATTATGAACAACCACCTAAGATTATGACGTTACCTAATATTATGACAGTCACCTAAGAGTATGACCATGAAATGACTAACATTTAGAGCTCACACACAGCAATAACAACAACTTCTATGGCATTTAAATTTTATAATACAAGAGCAATGAAAACTTTAAGGAAGTATATTATAATATTGAAATTGGCAACTGCTCTATTGATTGAATTGTCAAATTTAAGAAATCCATAAAACGACAACAAATACATAACAATAATTGATTCAAGTTTTCACTTCCTTGAAACAAGAGATTTTAATATTGATACTGAGACTAGTTTGGCATGAATGGGAGGCAGTGACACTCTTGGATGGTGTAAAATCTTGGGTAAAATAGACATCTAATAATGTAAATCTGTAAGATATCATAGCCTCATGAAAGGAAAATGCTAACTAATATGCCTCCAATCACACATGGTGAGAGAATTAATTCTTCTTTAGGTATGAAAGTGATGACTACAAGAGCCATAACTAAAGGCATGGTAATGTTACTTGAGTGGCTATAATGCTGTGTTGCAGAGTACAATAGGAAATGAGTACATTATCAGTCAAAGAAGTTGCAGTTAATCAATATCTAATTTATACTGCTATGCAGACAGAAACTAAAATAATAGCATAACTTGGTGTAATTTTACATGCTTATTTAATTTAACATGATAAAGAGGAGTGGAATTTTGAAAGAACTATGAGAGATAGCTACTAAAATTTAAAAAAATACAGGTTAATAACAATAGGATACTGGAATATGTCAATCAAAGAGAACTGAGAAGAAACAGTAAGAAAATTTTATCAAGTAAGCGAAAAGATAACGTGAGAAATTACTTGAAATTTCATCCAAAGCAGCCATATGGGGTAAATATATTGCATACAATATGTAATGCAGATGTTTCAATATATATAGCAACATCCATTTTCAGGAGCCATTATTAAAAAGATACAAATAATTTCAGATAATAGAGAATTTTCATCCAGGAGTGAATGTTGAAAACCATCACAATTCAGAAATAATGGAGTTTCAATGCTTACAAAATGGGAATTTAGTTTGATCTTTAGGTGAAAATCTTAGAAGATGCAAATGTCAAAAGATCAATCAATGCTAGATGGCAATATGTAAAGGAATAACAAAAATTAAAGGTGTAAAAGAGAAAATGGATATATTCTAAAATAAATAGAGAAAGTAATGTAAAGATAAGGGAACATTATCAGGTAATGCACATCAAGCTGATTAACTAGGGTCATTTTGCCCTCTTAATCATCAGGCAAGTGGAGAATTTTTCTTGTTGCTTTTCTGTCATACTTTAACAGGGAAACTGTTTTCCTCAGTGATTAACACCTTAAGTGAGATTAGAAAGACATCATAAGCTGGTTTATTTGAGCAGAATGTCAATACAAATTTTCCTGTGCATTTGAAAGTCTGCAAAATAAACTAATGTATTGAAAGACTGTTTAAGATTACATGAACTAAAATTTTCAGAGCTTTAGAAGAAAACTTTCATTATGTTAATCTCAGCATTACCATTAGTAAATTTATCACCACTGGATATGAATGTAATGAATTTAATATTTTTATGTTGATTTACACCAGTAAAACCAATAAGCTTAGCTATACAGAAACGTATGTATAATGTGGAAGAAAATAAGAATTATCAAAGTATGAAGATATGGGGAAGTGTTGAATGGTGAAATACTACAATTTCATAGTTCAACTGTTTAGAATTAGGTTTTTTGAACTGCAGAATTTATTTTGTCATCCACTACATTTGTTTTCCTTGTAGGTGATGATATGATTTAAAAGGCTCATTAATTGGATGACTTTTTCACAGAGATGTTCTTCATATTGAAGGTATATTTTCAATTAATACTCACTGCAAACTTCCTCCAGAGGGAAATACAGAAATCAGAAGTACAGGCTTACTGAATTAAAACTGCATTGTACTTAAATTTTTACTGCGAGGCCCAAAAATATGATGGTCATAATTTCAATGAATAGGTTGATTTTCTTAACGATACTCCTTAATCAGTGAATAAGGTGCAAATGGATGGAAAGATGCTATTTAAATTGCTCCATGTTGTTTATTACAAATAAATCAGGCCTTGAATTCCTTAAAAAAATCTTAAGAAGAAAGTACAACAATTCAAGAAATGAATGTAAACATGGGGAGGACTAAGCTGGACAAAAAGCAGTCCTCATGCGAGAAAAGTCTGGGAGGAATGCATGAAAAGTTTTAGCATTGAAGTGCAAAATAACCGATCACAGGTGAAAGTTACAATGGTCTCTTTAACTGCTAGAAAAAAACTTCAAGAAATGTCATTCCAAAGGCAATGTCTTGTAAAATTTTAAGGGTTCATTTGTCATGGAACACTATGTGGAGAGGAGAGAAAAATTCCAGGAGAAACTTCATAGTACGAAAGAAGAGAAGAAAGAAGATTGACGCCTTCAGTTAACAAGGAAAACCATAAGGAACTGATTTTAAGGATGACAATGCAGTGAATGATATACAGGGAGGAAATGCAGCCAGAATGGCCACCAAGTAATAAAACTTAGAAATTAACATACATGAAACCGAGGTAACTGCTCTTGATAGAACACGCCGGTGTCGAACCAAGAGAGCAAAAATTGCTAATGAGCATCATTGATGTAAAATGATCTAACATTATAGAACACTTAAAATATAGTGAGTCTTAAGTCCTCTAGCAAGCAATTTTTCAAAAAAATATAATTGATATTTCAAAGTTTTTGAATAAAAATTGGGGTGCACTAACTCTTTCGTGGCTATTCCAATTCCAGTTAACAATATATCTAGTATCTTAGATTGAAAATCAACACTGCATCTACATGTATCAATTATTCTCAGGCAGAGATAAAATCCTAAGAAAAGCATAAGTCAAATATGCATACACAAGATAACACTTCCTATAGAATTTAAGGACTGAACAGATGACAATGAAGTGAAAACAGAAAAATTACCTGTGTAGATCCAGAAGTCCCAGCACCTCCAGCGGATACTGTTGAGGAACTAGGTAAAACCTGCCTCAACAGTGAATTTGTTGTGCCAGGCCCAGATGAACCAGACTGAAGTAGAGATATGACTCGAGGTTTCTGTTTGTTGGTGAGCATTATTTGCCTTTGTACCTCACGAATTATCCTCTGCTGTTCCTGAACCCTTCTTAACCTCTCCAGCTCCTGCCTTTGTGCTGCCAAAGTCTCTTCGTCCAGCTGGCTCTCATTCATCACTTCACGAATGTTTCGCCTCATATTTGAAAGCTTTCGCTCCATAGTAGTCTTATTCTCCCCACTGCTGTCCTTACCCTCATCTGTACCGGATGTTCCACCATTACCAACTTCCCCACTCCCTTCCTTTGCACTGGTCCCGTCACCTGCTGCACTTTTCTTGGCCCTCTTCTTCATTTTCTTCCGCTTTGTCCCATCTGCACTCCCATCACCACTAGCCTTCCTCTTTGGCCTCCTGATGTTCCTCTTTTTGGGACCCCGTGGATCCTCTCCAGTCCCTGCACCACCACCACTACCGTCAACACCACCGACACCACACCCTCCCGCCTCCTCGCCGTTCCTTTCCTTGCCGGTACCACCGCTCCCGCCCTCGCTGCCCTCCATCGCCACTCCCCCCACGTCCCCCATGCCCTCCCCCTTGCCCCCATCAACGCCCTCCTCACCCCCTTCGCTCCCGTCCTTCGGCTCCTTCTTCACGCACACCTTGCCCGCTTCCGCCCCGCCTTCCCTGCCACCCTCCGCCCCCTCATCCTCCATCCGCGCCTCCTCGCCCTCCTCCCCCTCGTCCTCATCCTCCCCTTCCTCGTCCTCGTCGTCTTCCTCTTCGTCATCGTCATCGTCCTCCTCCTCTTCCTCCTCCTCCTCTTCTTCCTCCTCCTCTTCCTCCTCCTCCACACCCGCCTGATCAGGGTGCGGCTTCAGGAAGATCTCCAGGTCCATGTTCTCCGAGCCGCCTCCGGGGCCCTCTCTCTCGCCGACCCCCTTGGAGCCCTCCTCGCCAGCACCCTTCCTCTCCTGCTTCGGCAGCACGCGCTCTATCGTCACATCGCCGATGCGAGTGACGAAAGGCTCCATGCCTACGAGGGAAGAAGGAGACGGTCAAAATAAAACGGGATCAGCACCGGTGGGGCTTCACAAATAACATTTACTAGTTTTCATCGCTTTTCGCGGAATTAGCAAAAAAAATTTGGAAATAAAAGCTCACATTGCAGGTTTGGGTAGGGCAATTGAACAAGCCACTTGGCGTAATTATCACACATTACTAGGAGAAAAGGTTAATTGTTCTTCAACGTGTTACACACTAAAATGTCCATCAATAAGTCTAATGTTCGGCAGAGTTATTACCTTTTCAAAGATAGAGTGCAATTTAAAAATGCATTACTTAACAACAAAAACATTAAAACTTTAAAAAAGAATTTTTCATAACTATTAATATTTGCACACTTGAATGTTTATTTATTGTACCAATTTGAAGGGAAGACATCAAATAAAAATTCTCAACTATGAGTCATGGATTTAAAATAATAATTATACACTTCACTCTGTCTCTAAAACATTGGATATGATTGTTTAAAAAAAAACAAATCATTACCAACGTGTAAATCGCGATCTAATGAATTACATTCAATATGTTTTGCACTAACAGTTTAAAGAAGCTTCATGTCGCCTGAATTGCCCTTTTATAAAGTTCCTGGTCGGGTGATTTAGATGAGGGCAATTGGGCAAGATATCCTAGATTATTTCTGAATTGAATATGATTAAATTTTTAAAAAATAACCAGATTAGTTTTGTTAATCATCGTAGATGTTACTGCCATAGAAAATGAAATTGTTCAAAATGCAGGCTGAACCACAAAAATGTTCACCTCCAAATTTCCTTGGAATTCTTAAGCCATGTCAAATAACATATTAAAGTTTTATGAAAAATTCCGGATAAAACAATGCAGAATTTCGGGCACAGAGCAAAGCGGGGTGTATCTGCCTTTACCGACCAGAATTCTCTTACCCAAAGAGATAAGGAGGCACTCAAATAAAGCAAGCAGATTTTGAGGCAGAGATGTTATCACTATCTCTTCATTTGTCATATGCATAATATTACCCCTATTTTTCTTGTGTATCTTGTATTGAGTGTTATGAAGGATCCAAGGGAAAAGGGAATTAATCTTGCGGAAGAGGTCAGACGTTTTGAATAAATTATAACAAGAATGTCTCATGGCTGGCGTTATCAACAGAAATAATATATTATGGTACAATTTCGATTGCTTAACATAAAATATAATGGTAGTTTTATTTGTACCTGATAGATAAATCGGCAAAATCTTACTGCTAAAAATTTTTTATTCCTTAATTCTGAACTATAAAAATGTGACTACTAGTACGGTGAAAATAATGTTCAAATCCATAATTATGCATTAAAAACTGTGGCAAAATTCACGGGTGCGAATATGAATTCAATGTTTAAGAAAAAATAACTCTTTGGAATGACCGATAAACAATACAAGTATTAGATAGAAAAGCACATGTACGATATTATATCTGACCGAGGGATATGAAAAGGAGGATATATATACTCTCATGGTACTTTACAGGAAATTAGAGGGCCAAATAAATCTCATAACAGGCCAAGTAATTAGCTAACAACTCAAAATATACGCCAACGTAATTAAAACTTTTGAAGGTAGTAAAAGAAATTAAACAGTCAAATTATTATCCTATTTTTAATTTTTATCGTAAGGGGAAATCTAAAATTATGGACCATTTTCCACAGTAGTAATTCCCTTGCCTCGTCCACAAAACATAACCTGATCTCCAACATTACACTAAGTCCCTCTTTTATTCAGCAGTACAAACTCAGCCCGTACTCTTCTTTTTCCTACACATTTTTATAGACTCCTGAGAAAAACTGAAACCATACATGTCTAGGAATTCGATTAAGTATGCCTATCGGAAGAGTTTTACCATTTAAAAATTCTTTCTGGCGTGAATTCTTCAATATTTCTCAGACGGACAAAATTATCCTGATTGCATCGCAACCCGCGTAACTGATGTCCACGCCTTCGATTCTCAAACCGGAGGAAATTTCTCAACCTGAGGATTCCGAGAATAAAGCGTTTAAATAAATGCAAGCAGATGTGGTTTAATTATTATTTTCCTTTCGTTCACTTTGGTCAAGGTGAAACATTCTTTTCGATAGAATTTTCAAAGACTTCACAGAATTTTCGCGAGATATTCATAATTACAAAGAATAAATACGAGTACATCTATAAATTTTACACAACCTTGTCCTTCATGAGGAAACATTGTAAATGTACACTACGTAACTTCAATCGCTATCCCCCTTCAAAGATTTCATCTTTCATAATAATTCCTGCAAAAATTAAGAAAAATCTAAGACAATATTTCCTCTTGTCCAGTGAATGAGCAAACATACAATTATTCCTAGGCTAAAAGAGATCGAGTGTCATTATTCACACACTTCTTTCATTAACTATTGTTCTGTGAATCACAGACTAGCTGCAGAATTTCTTTTCATGTGAGTCACTATCAATTAAAATACACTTTCAATTAAAAAACTTTACCGCATTTGAATAAAATTCTCACTGAATTTTATTTTATGCGAACTAAACGTACTTATCACAAGCATCCAATATTGATGTATTTAATAAATGATAAAATGTCGAATGAATCAAAGTATTTTCGTAAATGATTAGTTTCAAGGAAAGAATATATTACAAAATCCGAAAAAAAACAATGATAGAAAAATTGTTAAAACAGTCAAATGGCCCACGGTGAAGTGTTACTTCCTGCAGAAAGATATTTGTCAAAGTACACCCCAAACAAAAATATAAGAGTATCTATTTTGTATTCTCACAGGAGTATTATTTTAATTATCGTGCTCACAAAATCTCAATCATGTCTACAGACACACCGGAAAAACATCCATGGCATACGTAATAACGTGTTCCGGGGATCTCAGATGGTGGCACAATAAGTTACCTACAATTAAAGGAAACATCAGATTATTTGTTCACCTCTCCCAGTTTAATAGGATATTATTTACGAAAGAGTATCTTTCTTCTCTACATCGCCTTTATATGTCTCTGGTTTGGCTTTCGCTTTTTTTTCAAAAATTTTCTCTATCGCAGAAAAGAATAAAGACCTTTTTAGAGAAATATTTATTACGACCCGCGGAACCTGTCAGGCTATTATTCCTGAAACAATATCACCGAAACATTCGTTTTCATATTTTTCATTTGCACGTAACCACCAAGATTTGTATAATTATTTAAATACTGGGAGAAATAGCTTTCGTGAAAAATGAATTTTATCATAATTTATGATTTATCTTTCCCAATACAGTGTCGTTTACGTTGAAACATACCTTGAAGACTGGACATTTATTCCGTAGGTTATTAGAGGCATATTTTAAAATAAGAAAACGAATATTACGGGGACATTATTTCAGGAATGATATCTTTACAATACCATTTTTAGAGACAAAATTGCTGCATCCACCACCATTTTAAATCAGCCTTTTTTATGAAAGTAAAAAAATACACCCGTTAGCCCTTCAACATTGAATAATTAACAACTTTGCTGCAGCGATAAATGTTCCAACTCATGGTAGAAGAAACATTTTTCAGGCAAAATTATTTTGAGTACATTCCCATGTTGCGTATTTTCCCATAAAATAATTACATAGGGTGCATTCCGAAAGTAATGCGATTGAATTTCCCGCACCGCTCCTATTGGTCGTAGTGGGATCGAACGACGTGGAGTAGGTAGGGGGAGACGCTAAACTTTGCCGCGAAAACCGGTCTCAGGGCTCTCCAAGCTGTGGAAGCAGCAGGACGTCAGTTATTCTGCGCGCCGACCGTATTACGAAAAAAATGGACTCGACGATTGAACAACGTTACGCGATACTAAGTTTTGTGCTAAACTGAAAAAAATCTCTTGTGGAGACCAAAAAAATGATTCTTGAGGCTTACGGAGACTCTGTTCTGTCCTACTTACAAATTTAGAGGTGGTTAAAGGCCTTTAAGGAGGGCCGGGAAGAGATTCACGACGAACAACGCTCTGGGTGGCCGTCAACCAGCAAAACCGACAACAATGTGGCTCGTGTTCGATAATTGTTGGACTCTAACCGTCGATTGAGTATCGAGATGGTTGCCAATGAACTGAACTTGTCGTCTACAGTTGTGTTTCGCAAAGTTACTGGAGATTTAGCGGAGAGGAAAGTGTGCGCCAAGCTCGTGCCCAAGGTGTTTGCCACAACGCGCAACGAGTCGGCGAGTTTCTTTCCAAACACCAGGTGCCCCACCCCCCTATAGTCCTGCACACTTGGACTTCATAATTCATTTCAATGCAACAGTTCCAGAGTGTAAAAATCATTCGCCATATCCCGGTCAAGGCGAATGATTTTTACACTCTGAAATTGTTGCATTTAAATGAATATTGAAGGACGACTCCGTTACAAGTTACTGCTGCGGCATCTCCCACAGTTTCTTGGAATCCATAATTCATGTTTAGCCTTGCATTTTTATCGCAACATTCTGCTTGAAGCACTTACATAAGCACTTCATGCAGTGACTTGGACCTTCGATGAGGTTTCTTCAAAGTTGATCGTATGTAACCTTTCGCAGGAAACGGAAAATTCCCGGAATATCTCTGATTTGTTAAGATTTTCACTATTCAGTTTTGATGCACCCACAGAGTTTCCCGTAATGAACTTCTGCGAGTTGTTTCATACCACAAATTCCTCACAGGACAAATACCCGTCGCTCGTGCTCGTAAGTCTCAACTAACTGTGCTATTTCGTGAAATATTTCATCAACTAGGATAATGTTAGATCATGGCATGACTTATCGTATTCCTATTTGACCAGAATGGTCACAACATACACACAAGGCTACTATTGGAAACCAAATATTACAGTAAAAATATATTCAACAACATGTAAAGTAACTCTAGCAGAACCAATCAGAAAAACGATAAATTAGAGAGAATCAAGTAGGACAGAGCCTAATTGGATTTTTCCATTGAAGATAAAGCAGCTATCATATGTACAACAGAAAAGATATTATGATATGATTGATCTTCCAACCAAATACGTTAAGGCGGGCGGATGAATAATTTTTTATGCCAATCGGAAAAATGTTAAATGGCAAAAGTATGGCATGGTCAGAGTATGAAACGAAGAATATGACTCGCTCTCGAAGACGTTTTTTTTCTGGTCTGCATATCGACTGTGGAATTTAGAAAAGTTAGGCTGATATAATTAATTTTCACCCTCATTTTTTTAAAACAATTTTTCAGGAACAGACCGTGTCACAAGCACGCGGTCGAAAGGCATGCCAGAGACGTTACGGCATATCGCAACAAAGGAATGCCAAAACTCAGGAAAGATTTATTAGACGCAGCCTCAGGGAGAGCCAAATAATACTAGAATTTTTATTTAAGATCTCATAAAGTCAAAATTATAGGCTTATACATCTGTGGGAATGAAATCCACCTCCATGGTGCCAAGGTATGGTTCACACCCTTTTGTAGGTAAGGGAGTAGAGAATGAAATCGGAAAGAACAAGAGAGAAAAAGAGAAGAGAGAGGTAGACAGAAGGAAATGATCAGTCCGTATAATTTCGTTGAATTAATGTTACAAAAAGTTTACGCAGAGTACATGACAGAATAAAGATTTTGCGATAATTTGATTGCTCGCATTTACAACGTCGGAATAAATACAGGTCTTGCTCACGTCATTTACATCTTACACTCTTCTGCGTGTACGAGGATAATGATCACTGATACAGTAGTTGTAGGAATCACTCACTTAAACGCTGCTACATCACTAAGTGGCTTTCGATCTCGAATGGTAAGACCATCTAAAATTAAAAACCCGTTAAATTCCCCAATCGGAAAGAAGGGAGCGGAGAACTTTAAGAGATAAAAGATTAGCTGAAGCTGGTTGGGGTCTGTTTCTCAGAGCTGCAAGTCGAATTAAAAGTCTTCCGTAAACTCTTCAGTGTGATACAAATCTTTCAGAGTGGAACACTGTCCACTGTAGGCAAGTTTCAAAGGTCTCGGAAATTGACTTGTAGCTATGAGAAACGGGTCCCTGGCAGTCGGTAAACGTTCAAGAACATAATTTGAATCCAGGGAATACTGAAATCCAGAACGAATACTGTCTCGACTTCTGGCATAAACTGATTTTGACCCAACAAGGAATTCCTAATTTGAAGTCCAACCGTGCCCAAAACCACTTGTTTAAGCAGAAAGTTGATGATTTTCCACGGTAACCCCAACCCACATCCGTCTCGGCAACAACCAAGAAACATTTAAAACTCACGGATATTTCCAAGTTTTTCACGGAGACGTTGCGATGAAGAATTTTTGTTTCGCCCTCTCTGCTCATAAATGTTCTATGTTTCCCCTGCGATCTCAAAGGAGTTCCTTTTATGAATAAAACACTTAACCCTATACTGCATATGGATTAATCGTAAACAAAAAAGATGAATCGGGTAAACACAGCAATATGTTTTGATTGCCACAAGCAGGCGGCCGTATTTGAGTAGAGCTGGGTTTGAATCTCTGGGTACATCTGTCTAAAAGTCATGATCTTATATCGAGGACACTTGGGGCACAGAATCCATAATATGAAAAAGTGTGTTGAGAAAGATTGATAGAAAAAAAATTTTAAAAACGTCCCTTTTAATGTTTCAATATTCTGTTTCTTCGCGCTCATTTTTCTTGAAGAAAACAGGAATTATTTTTTATTTTCTAAAGATACCTGATTCCATATACGACTGTATGCAATTACAAAAGCATCTCTAAGGATAATAAATGAAGATTAAATTCTGACTATATAGCACGATACCCATCTATACGTCTTGTTGACATTGGAAGTACATTATCGCCTAGAAAGGTTGAAAATTCAGGACGTCCAACTAGGAATCAAAGGTTAAACCGAGGAGTGTTTGGGGAGTTTGTAAGTGGGACTTTATCGAGAAATTTCCATTTTCATTTCGAATTTAGATTCTTTCTTAGTTGAGCAGCGGCATGACATTGTCTTCTATCAGCAGCGTAAGCCACAACACTAAGAAACATAGCATAGCCCCGCACTGACAGCACGCAATTACCATTGTGTGGCTTTCAAATATGCCATTAGCAATGAATGTATAGAGTCAAATGGATAGGCAGAATAATTGAAAATTGAAATAAAGTCCCCGAAAACCGCAGATAACATTCAGATTTAAAGCTTAATGGAAGCTCGGAAAGCTATGGCTGTTGGTAATAATGACATCTGGGGATGATATACATGATTACCCTTCAACAACAAAAACATGTCATCTGTAGCAATTGCAATTTCATCGTCCATAAATATTGTTGTGGTCGATCAATGGCAAATACATTTGATGCTGGCATATATTTTACAGGGCCGAAGATGGGACACAGGTTTGATCGCGCTCAAAACACTCAGATCCATCACGCGATATGAGTTTAACATTAATTTAATGCCGAGTTTTTAAGAGTGATCGAGTATTTCCAAAACTCAGTAACTTACAATATACTTTCGTTGATTGGGAGACTATGAAATTAATTTTATAAGTATTGGTGGGATTTTGAGCTGGAAAATCAGCAAGTTGCAAGAGACTACTTCCACAATGTGAAATAAAAAATGGGAAATTTTACGAGGGGCTGAAATACAATCCCATTAAAATCCCACAAATACATATTTGATCACATTCAGAGGCCAAGATGATGCTCCAGCTTCCTGAGGAACAGCATCGCGTTACTGGAAGAATTCCACATTCTTTAAAATAAATGCGAATTCTTTTAACAAACAGTAAATTCATTCAATCGGGTTGAAAACGATGTAAAAAGACATGGATGAGCTTATTTATAAATGTCATCCATCGCTGATTCACCAAATGTGTGAAAGACTCGCTGTAAATTAGCTTAATTATCGATTACGACGAGTGATGAGACTAGAAGACGAGCGATACCGTAAAATAAAGAAAGGTATCAGATGACGTGGATAACATCAAAAACTCGAATAAAAATGGTTGAAGGAAACCTACCATGGGGAGGTTCCATACACGCCATAACTATAACAACATATTGGTTAGCACATATTTTACGTACTTATAAAACATACATTTAACTCCCCTCCTCGTGTAACACTATAAATTCCTAAATATATTCCAGAAATGACATATTTATGTACAAAGAGTAGTTTGGAATTAACAAGCGTCTTTTGCGGCTATTTTCGTAATCGCGACTGTATGAAAAGCCACCCGACTTATCACCGGGATTATATCATCCACTCAGTCAATAAATACTGGTGATTCATTCCCGCCTTATCTGAAAGTATTACGATAAACGCGTAGAATTCATTGCCTGGCCTTAAACGCACGGATGACCACACTCCGACCGTAGAGTTATTTCAACCTACCGTAGATGTTCATTCATTAGAGCGAACCCTTATTGCTGCGGCCGTCTTATGATTCTTGGATAAATAAACATAATAAAGGCCATTTCCTTAAACGGATACTATCAAAACTCTTACTAGGGGCAATAAATCTCCAGGTATTGCGGGAATTTAAAAGCATGTTCAATGAATTGGAGTTTTATATAATATGCACTTTCAACCCTTCTAAAAATTTTCTAACACTTTCTAACAATTTTCTAACAACGCCGGGAGCATAACACTCAATCTTAGCTTTCAATTACCAAACATGTGGCGTAAATGACTAGGATGAGGGAGATGTCCGTTTGAAAACTGCATCGCCCAACGTCGGTGAATATGTATGTATTCACCATCAGCAAGAAATATTAATGGGCACGACTGGGTGCATTTGGCGAACGAAACAAGTAAACATTGGGAGGCGACGCTCCGGTGCCTTAACAAATGAAAAATTCAAATAAACTTGCAAAATGAATCACACATCATCCATTTTAACGTTCATTTCGCAATAACTTTGGCTTGTGGAACGACTTTAAACGTCCATGGCCCGCGTTCATGTTGACATTTTTTACAGCTAGTCTGATTACAAACGTGATAGGCGGTCATCGTAACGATCATCCGGTCCTTTTGAGTCCGAGTGTGGGTAACACGCAAAAGGGAAATCCTCGTAATCCTGATTTGGGATCTCAGAGCTCCAAAGTATACTCCTGTTTTCTTCCCAAGCCTTTTCCTAAAATTTTTATCCACAGTACTTTCTACTAGTTCGTTTTTTTTTGCAAGCAACAAGTGACTGCGGGCTTTGAAGGGACCTTACAGTCCACAAGCCTTATTTCTGTTTAAGTTTTTCATCCTTAATCTGTACGTGATGTCGTTGGACTACTGTGACTTTATAGTCGGTGCGTGGGTCACTAACATTCGGCATAAATTCTTCACAATACCCGATTGTGGGCCCCCATTTTACCCTCTCTTTTATTACATGTACGTTCGTGTTTGAGCTGTCTTTCTTTGCATTGAGCGAGTGATTTTGGCACAGACTTATGCAAGCCATGGGTAGACTGGTTAGACGATTAGTTTAAGTGATCGTGATATTTCCTGACATAAGCTCTTTCCGAAGATAATTACAGTGGATGTTTGAACGGGTTAAATTTATCCTCCATGTTTGTTTGCACAAATTATCTCGTCTGCTACGTCTTCCGCTTAAAATGGAGTTTAAAACAAAAAAATGAACGGTTGATTTTGAATATCAACCGTTCATTTTTTTTTAACAACTGTTCATCATCAATCGGATATCATGATTTTTCCAAATGTCGTCCAATGACCGTTGTGAATGCGGCGAGACAACGAAGAGCTCAGCCTTCTGATTCAAAAGGGCAGGAAAATCCTTACTTCATCGCAAGTACCTTCCACCGTACCGTCAAAGCGTTTCACTGCACTTGCCCTGATAAGTTTTTCTCCAAAGATGGGCACCTTTCTCTCTCTGTCTCTCGAACACAGCGGAGATACTACTCGGAGAGTAACAGACATCTGAGAGAACGAACTCAATGCTTATTTGCAACAGCGACGTCGTGCTATGGAATCAGGCATGGTGCCCACTGGATTCGGTTCTTCTTGTCAAATATAGAAGGAATATTACTACAATAATCTTAATGGTAGAAATTTCTAAAATCAAAACATGGCTTTTTTTTAATAACAAACAATTTCCTTAAGGCACAATAGCTTGAAATCTTTCCATGCGGGTTACTTTTAAAAGGAAAGATCACCAAAGCAAAATATTCCGACTCAATGATACATGATAATGACAACCCTAAGTGCAGGTCTCAAATAACCACGAACAAATGAATGTACTTTTAATTATTTGTAACAGTGCTCTCCTCACTTTAATATTAAATTTCACCATGGAAAATCAGTATTGACATGCGAAAGTGTGAATTCTATCCGAGAAGCCGTTTGCAAACGCAGTTACGTGCAGCACACAAAATGAATATAAACACTGTAATTGATACGGCGTTTATAAACATGATGAAGTAAAACTATCAGCAGAGGTCATGCCAGCAAACCTGCGCAATTAAAAAAAAAGTTTAAGACTGATGAGCATATTTATTACTCTGTTATTTCTGTAGTGCTTCAACAAATTAAAACACTAAAAGCATACGATCGTTCATTTGATCGTATTTAATTCTCAAACCAAGACGTCAGACTATTTCCGTCTGGATGAAAAAGAAGAGATGAACATTAACATGCCTGCTGTTATCGTGCATTAACTTTTTTATGAGCCTCTGAAACTTTTAAACGGTATATAAAATAATATGTTCTCCAGTGACCTGTCAGTAAGACCCTGAAAAATGAAATCAAATGCAACCAACTGAATACAATTTTGGCAGGGGTGTGGTATCCAGTGGGAGGTGCGCTAGGTTACTAAAGGAAGAACCAGGGCTCATTCACGAGGGACGACTAGGGCTCTCTCAGAAAATTCTCAGCTTTACCCAAGCTGAGTGATTTTTTGGGTGCCAGATTTTCCTGGGAAACTACAGGCGGCACAAGGAAAGGTACTGGTCCTCTTCTTCGTCATCTTAATCTATCAAACTGACCTTCTGGGTGATTACTGTGGTTACGCGTTAAGGCAGCGCTTAGGCGGAAAAGTATTTAGTCCCTCGAATGTATCTCAATTTAAAATTATTTAGAAATAAATTTATAAAAATATTTGCTTCGGTTCAACTTTCTTCTAGGACACGTGTCTCCAGAATCATGGAATAAACAGGGACAAAACAGTCTTTTTAAAACCTATCACGTAAATATTTGATTTACCTTGGTCATGAATGACAAAAAACTGCTGGCAAGCTTTGAAAGACATAAAAATTAACTTTTATTTATACGTTATAACCTCAAGAGACAAATATAAATTGTTTCCATTTGTAATATTACCACTTAAATGTTACTTTGAGTCAATTCATTCAAATTTAAGATGATTCACTCAACCGTAAAAATGCCAGTTAATTTTCTTAATGGTAAGAACCCCTTTTAACTTCAACTAAACCATTGATTCTACGCCACTGAACCATGTTTCCTTTTTCAATGATCATGGCGTATTAACAGATGGTAAACTAAATTTATCTGACCATGTTCTGGTAGAAAAAAACAAAGCCATACTTCTGCAAGGCTTACTATGTCGCTTCACGTAAAAATTACAGATTCCTGTGCACTTGAATGGTACATTTCTACATTTGGCCTTCCAATTATTTCGTATGGCTCTCCCATTTGCCAATGATAGCTCCATCTCAATTCAAAGCTCTTAAAGGTGTAACTAATTTTTATTTCAAAATAATGAAACAGATTCCATTATTTTTTCAACACAGATTCCCCCATTTTTGCAAAATGTCCACTGACGCCATTTTATCTCCACTCCCCATCAGTAATACTGCCAATCGCATGCTTAAAGTAGATCTAAAGTCCATTTAGAATATTATTAAGTTCGTCATAACCAGCCCTGACCTGCCTTCTCTGTATACCTGACTGTAACACCTCGACCTAACCGTAATCACTCCTTAATCTACACACCCGCTCCTAAATCATCACTCACTAAACGTTCACTTTTCCTTCGCCTCTCTTCTCTCCTAAATTCATTTACTGACTGAACTTATTCGTTTCTTTATCCTTAAACAACTGTACAACCAAGACTCTATCTCATCTCTCCAATAAGTATTATTATTATATGTATTATTATTCTATTTCAATACATGTTGATATTTTACGATTGTTCTTGTCCAGGTTTGCACGTCGTTTAGTCCATGTTTTGTTATTTTCCCCACAATATATTGGCAGTATTGCTGCACGCAAACAACTTTAAAAAAAAATAAATTGTTTTATTATCTCTTGAACTTGCATAGTCCTAAAAAAAGCCTAGTGCTCTAAATTACACCACGGCTGTACTGAACCCCGTACGTTTCGTCATTTCAAGTGAGACCGCGAAGTCCTGGAGACATTTTCCTTTTTCTTCATCATCGACCCGTGGACGATCTCAACGCCTAGCAGCTTGATCAAAAATTCCCAACCACGCACGCATGTGCGATCGACAAATTTGGACGGCGGAGCTTCGACTGGCTGCGCGACATTGAAAAAAGAACGCGGAACACGATCACAGCGTTGCATGAAATGTCAATCCTTTTACTTCTTTCACCTCAACTTGCTGAGGGGCTATAAAGTTTTCTAAAGTGTGTGACAGTTCCGGTTTTCCGGCTTTTTCCCAAAAATCGAAAATATTTATAAACTGAAACATATGAAAGTTTTTTTAAAGCCATTTATGGTAATAATCTGAACTAATCAGGTGCACATCGGTTGAGTACTTTACCAAACCACGGAGTTTCTGCGCTGTCCTCGAAATCAATTTGAATTACAAATTGACATTGGCGATAATTAACTGTGCTTTGCAACAGGTGAACGCTATTTTGCTCTATATTATGCGATGTAAAATCCTATCCTATGCCTGCCAAGAAAGCGGTGAACATGTCACGGGACAATGTGCAAGCTAAGAGGAGCATGGAACGGGAAGCAATTGACTCTCCCTCCACTGACGAGACTGCGACCTAATGAAGGTTAAAGATTCATTTGAGAACGGCCACCGCATCATCTCCACAGCAATCGCCAACGAGAAAATGGCGGTAGCAAAGAAAACAGAATTAGTAAAAAACTAGCAAAAATGACGCATGCCGAGATCACTGGAGGGCACTCAAATATCCCTTGCGGGAAAAAGATTATTCCGAACAACAGACAACTGTGAGAAACTAACTGTACCAACTGTGAGAAACTAAAAGAAGAGCCAATTTGCATAAACTGCAAAAAGGCATATATAAAAAAATGCAGCCACAAAGCAGGAGACCCGAAATTCCCGACAACTACAAAGAAACTGCAGCTATGAATTGAAAACATAGACTATGGCACCACGACCTAAGGTTATAAGAATTGGCCAGATAAATCTTCAAAAGGCTAAAATCAGCACCTGCGATGTTAGAAAAACCGCTGTAGATCTTGGGATAAATATTCTGTTAGAGACCAAGATCCCATACGTGTATCTTGACAAAAATACATAAAATTGGGAAATCACAGACCTCGGGCTAAGAACCAAAGTTGCACCAACTCAAGCTAAATAAAAATTCCTCATAGGGATAATCTGGTTCAACGAAGACTTTCATTTTCTTTCCCTAGAAAACCAAGAACCCTCACACTTTTCAATAGCTCAAATACTATAACTACATCAAATCATTCTTTTGTTCTTATACCTGGGTACTTTCCGCCATCACGAGATGTCAACGAGGGCATTGAAGAACTCTCTGAAATACTGTCCAAACTAAAGCATGAATAAATGATCATCGGAATGGATTCCAACTGCAAAAGTGAGCCCTGGTTCTCCTGGTTCTCAACAACCACCGATGGTAGAGGGAGACCTCTGGAGGAATTGCTAACATCAAGTAAATTCCAACAATCCTTCTGAGTATGTGGACCATATTCTGTCCACCTTAATCCCAAACGACGTAGAGGACGGTGAGACTGAAGACCAGAGAACAACAACGCGGCTCGCGGAAGAAGACGGGGACACACCTGATATTTCACTTGCCGAATCGGACACCAAGTACGTGATTTCACAAAGAAAAATAGGAAAAGCTCCCGGCTCCCACGGAATCCATTGGCAATGGATTGAAAAAGTAGAACGAACCCATTGCTGCCTTCCTCATAAGATTATTCAACGACTGCCTATCCACTGACTACTTTCCAAATCAATGGAAAATCGGTGCACTACATACTATATTTAAGTCACCATATAAGGACCCCAAAGACGCCAAGACCTTCCGGCCACTTACGTTACTCTCAGAATTAATTAGGTGAGGTTTTGGAAAGAGCCATAAAGCTACGAATAGAGGAAGCAGTATCAGAGAATATCCTGTACCATAGAAATCAGTTCGGATTTAGAAAAAGGAAAAGTACAATGGATGCTGCTGAAACACTGAAGCAGAAAATACAAAATTGTAACACACTATATGTTATCATAATATTTGTCGACTTCGACGTAGCATTTGATTAGGTTTGGTGGTCGGCATGCCTTGTTGAACTACTCAACCTACTGGACGGAATACACCAATTTGGACTGGTTCGAAATATCGCGATAGCAGACTATCATATCACGGCAACGGAAAAGTACTTTTGGAGACATGTCGCTTCAAAGACCAACCACGATGTATTTCAGGGAATGATTTCTTTGCCTTCAGATGCGATCACATTGCCTCGTTTCAACGAAACAACCAAGGGACTTCACTTCCTTAGTGATTTTACAACCACCAATTTATTCGCATCCACTCGGGTTACAGAATAATGGGATGCTGGGGGCTGTTAAAGGTGAGCATTTGATCTCTCCTTGGAACAAGGGACCACATTAAAACGTGGACTTAGAAAAAGTAAAAAAAAACAACACTATACAAGTATATTAAGTACTTCCTATATTTCGACGAATGAAATTCGAAAGTTAATATAAAGAAAGGAGTGCAAGACTTTTAAAGAAACTAAAAATCTTACGAGTCACGCAAATTCAGACGAATGATTTTACAAGTCAGGCAAATTCAGACGAATGGAATCGAATTCATGAGCCAGTACATTAGCGAGGTGAGGAGTGCAGTACTGCTGACGTGGCGGCCTGACAATGCAACGTTTTGTTTCTCCTCAACAATTGTCACGAGCAACACAAAAAGCAATACAGTAAAATCAATAGAACACAATACGTGCTCACATAACGCGTGATCGATTTCAAATCCGAATCACGGAGACCATGGAAAACAGAAAGGACAACATACACACGCCCTTTGAAACGAAAGGGTGATACATGAGGGAGAAAAGATCAATGTGTGAGCGGGAGGAAAGTAACGGAGTGAAAGAGCGCAGGTGGCATGAAAAGATTGGATTGCACCTTGGATAATGGAAGTCATTCGGCATAGAGCGCAAAATGATGGCCAAAATATCGGTGTAAAAAATGTACGTAAAACCGCACCGTCCCGATTACAAGATTATTAAATTAAAACGAAGTCTTTCATAGAAAATGAACAGAGCAAGTTTTCTGAAAGTAAAACGTGTATAGGAAGGAGTAATTCTTTAAAATGTTTTTATTACTAACGGAATATCAACAGACATTTTTCTCTAAAACGTACCTATAAAGGTGGAATTGACTCTATGCATAACTTGATTAGTCACTGCTAAACCAAGAGAACACACTTAAAAATCTACACATTCATTAAAGGCTTTACTAACCAGTAAATGACAAGCCCCTAAAAATAAATTACACCACTACTGTTGTAGTAGCAAACACACATTTTTTCCCCTTCCATCCCTTGTCCCTCTCCGTGGGTGAGCCCTCCTCCTACCTGCAGCGTTGGGCCAGATTCCTCACCTTGGGTAGGAGAGAGTTTTATGTAGCACGTTCTTGTGGTGGTGGTATTTCGCCTAGCTACTTACTAAAATCTAGCTTGCACGTTCCTGATAAATTTCTTGCTGCATCCTGGGGTACAATTATTTGTTGTAGTTAAGCGTATGTACTTGCATGCTTGTGGAGTGAAGGGAGGTAGATGTGTGTTTGCATGCACGTGGAATGATGGGATGTTTCTATGAATTTGTGCACTGCTGTGGATTGGGGTTTGCATGTGTGTGTTGGTTTTAAATGCGGTATTTCTTTTTTCCTTTTGGGTGGTGAACTAACACCCCCCGCCACACGCCCTTGCGGCGGCTTGCGGGGTATTATGTAGATGTATATTTAAAGAGCCATGACACGGAATTAATATCAACCAAAAATAAGCCACCATCAATATAATACGTACGAGCATAAAGCACTTCAGCTAATTTTGGGGAATTCCACCTCGAATTATCTTAGATTATTGAAAAATCGAATAATATGCTAAGGCTTCGTCATCCCGAACTAACATGTCACTCACGTGGAGCATTCGGTGACATAGTACACGCTCAACTTCCGAAATATAAGTGCACTAAATGTCCGCTATATGCTAAGATGAATCACCGACACATGTGCGAGGCACATCTCGGCAGATAAAGATCGTCGCCTGTCGCCGACGCAGGCCGTTTGGTCTGAAAAATCTCGCAAATGCGAAGCAGACATCCAGGAAAAACAAAAGAGACATTCCATCCGGTCTATTGACTGCTGCTCTTACTTCGCCAAGCCGACAGCGAAATCTGATTCCCGAAAAAAGGATAACTGAAGAAAGTCGGCTCGGTCCATCCGTCACGAGGGGCTGCCAAAACGATGAAGACCACGGGTCAAATGAGCACGATTTTGATGGGTCCTGTGTCTCATAAGGATGGGTGATTTCCATCAACGAATTGAGTTGCGAGGATCAATGATGGCAGTATTTGTTGTAACACCTGCTGCTGCTCACGGGGTGGGAGGTTGCTTGATACCCGAGGAAAACTAGTTTTTATTCTACAATCAGTACCATAGGCCCTTCTGGATGACATGCAATAATTGGAAGAAGCTTCAACTTTCGCAGCCTCGAACACTTCCTTGCTCTTAGTCTAGCGAGTGCATGTAATTCCTCGGATAAGATGGTTTAAGACGTGAATTGAGTTCGCAGAGTGATTCATTAACGACGGCCTTGAGACGGAGAAAGGAGACAAGAAAGGGTAATCGAAGTGAACTATTGGTACTCTGTATAAATCGTATTATTCTAAAGAAAATATATTTACTGCTGTCTAAATAACTCTATGCAATATGTACGTTATATAAAACGCAGGAAGGATATTCCTGGGAATCTCGGAAGTTCATGCAACCCTCAAGCTCTATTTCGGTTCACCTTAGTGCACGTCGGATCGTATGAATAAACAACTGTAAGTGAAAATTCGAAAACACCTTATCTTCTAAGAGAAGGCACTTTATGTGCTTTGGATGAGGTGTGTTGAGTCTGACGAACAATGAACCTCTGAACAATAAAAATTCATCGAAGAAACAAGAAGATTATACACTATTTCCACTTCGGTGAAGTACTCCGTAACACTGAGACAACAGTAAAATGAGTCCCATTGATAGTAGCCATAGAATTTGAGAGTTCCTGAAATTATTTCCTTGTTTCAGGATTGAAAGTATTCATTCTGTATGCATTGTCCGCATTTAATTTTGTAAAGAATAGTTTATTTACGACAAACTTATTTTATTTCGGTTGCTTGAGGGGAACTTTTAACTCGTTACTTATTTGTACTAATTCGCAGCATTTTAAGGAGGTTGCATCGAGATGTCAAGTACAAAAGTATACGTCATTTTGATTAAACTTCCCGTATTCATAGTCACTCTATTGAATAATGAAAATTAAGCAGGATATTTCCGTTTAGTTTTCGCGAAAACAAGCATCGAAAACGTAACATTTTATAAGTGCTTTTATGGTAATAGAAGATCATTACATTAACGATTATCTGGGAATGTTGCGAAAATACAATACATTTTGTTCCCACGAAAAACTTTGCAAAATTATACAAGATATCTAACAGTGTGAACAAAACAGTGGTTCATTAATTTGTGAGAAAACAGCTGAAATCGTACAGTTCAATGAATTGGCACCTCAGTGCGAGTCCAAAATAAGTTTCGGAGCACGTTTACAAAAATATTTCGAAAAATTATAGGGCTTAAACTAAAATATTCACATTATTTTTGTTTACGAACTAAGCATAAATAGTTATTACATTACTTTTTATTACTCGTCATTTATATATGGACTAGATGATGATTGGCTTGTGCGATCACGTTCAAGTCTCCTTAAAGGTCTAGCCGTTGTGGGAAAGAGGGTGAAACCATAAAAATACGAGCTTCAATGATTATATGTTCGGTGAAGATAAATAGAGTGAATTGCTTCCCATAGTCATTCGCAAGCGAAAGGATTAATTTCCCGCAAGAAGATAGTGCGAGCAAAACGAGGCTGTCAAAACGTGATTGGTATGCGAATTCTAAATATACAAAGGGGCTAACTCCTATCGCGAATAACGCGAAAATTCTTATCCGTCTTAGGGAGTCACGATCCTCGTCCAAATATAAGAAGACGCATTTCAAAATTTTCGGTGGCAAGACCATCTTCTTCGGCGGAAAGAAGGAACTCACTAGAGTGCTCCAAAATTTCGGAATACGTGTGATTGTCCTATTATATACTTTACACTTTCAGTATTTATATAATAAACAAATATATACGTGTATGTACATACACATTTGCATAGAAAGTTGCCATCAATTAGGTACTTAGAGAAACTTTCGGTTGCCTGTTTCATTTGTTCTCCCTGGAGACTTAGTTTTTCTAATACAAATAATGTTTTTTCCATCTCTCACAATGGAAATAAAGGGAAAATTCCAAAGAGGATGATAAATTTTACGAATTTTATCCTCAACGATCCAAAAATTGGTTTTTGTGACATTATATTCTTCGCTATTTATAAACACAGCGCGTTATACTACTGTGATTCCGAATACTACTATCAATATTTACTTTTTGAAATCATTAGGAACTTTAGTTCGGGGAATTTCGTCCAGGGAAGGGATGGGTTTTCGTGATCTCTTTTACAAACACAAAAAACTAGGAATTGTTTTTTTTCTGCCCGCATACACAAGAAATTCATTAAGTATTAAGATTAGGTCAAGGGATCAATGCAAGAACGCAAGAGTAAATGAGCTAAAAATTACGCGCTCTTAACCAAGTTTCCACACCAGAACCTTAGAGAAAAATATAAAAAGGATGTCAATTGTAGTAGAGTATGGTTGTGACACAAATACGGATATCGAAACTTGGACAAAACTTGGAAATCACTACCGTTACATAAAACCATCAGGACGCCTACCGCACGTGTTCGCATCTTTGCGGACGCTTCCGGCAATTTGAAAACAAGCAGCATCGTGAAAACAAACGACCACTCTCCTCGCCCCAGCGGAGGGCACACCCACTACTTTTCGCACTGCCTCCACCCACTTTCCGCTAATCGCACGCCGGAGAGCGGCACGGGGGACGGCGGCTAGTAACCGAGGTGAGAGTGAACGGAGGAGAGACGGTACGAGAAGAGGAGAGGATGGAGGAGACGGAGAGACGCGGGAGAGATCGAGAGGAGTTTCGAGTGCAAGAGCCGGTGGAAGGCGAGAGGGGACTTGAGGGGGGGGTGGGAACGGAGGGGTTGAAGAGGGAGGCGCCGAGAGACGGCGTCGAGGGGCGGGGCGGAGTGGCGTGAAAGTTGAAAAGCAGACGGGAGGGAAGGATCGGGAGGGAGGGATGAAAGAAAGGGAGAGGATATTGCTCTCGACCTTGACTGACAAGAGCGTGATGTTGCGGAAAAAAATGGAGAAACGAAACACAGAAAGCACGAAAAAAAAAGGAAAACGGGAAGGGGCGATCCGCCAGACAGATTCCAAGCATGCGAGAGGGAAGGGGAGCGCATGCGCGAAGGATTCCGCCCATCTCTCTTCATCCGTCACTCTCTCTCTCTCTCTCTCCCTCTCTCATAAACACACAGACCAGCACGCACACGAATACGCGGTCCCAGATGGACCCAAAACGATCCGCCTCTATAACGACTATAAATCCCTTACTCAACCGGAAGTTGAGATTGATTTAATTTTTCCCTTTCGCCCGTCCGTGGATGGAGCGAGGCGGGAGGGGGAAAGCGTGCGGAGTTTGGGTGGCGGCCCAGACATCCGCGTGGCGACGGGTGAGAGGGGAGGAGGAGGAGACGTGATTAAAAGCAAACGTGTTTCATTTGATGACGGCGAGAGATCCGCGGAATGCGGTCGCTATTTATAAGCTAATTGGTGGAGCGAGGAAGGGTGGTGATAATGGGGGAGGGAGATCCAGGAGGGCGTTGGGAGGGGCGAGGGATCGAGAGTACGATAAACGGGACGTAGAAAAGAGCCAGATGAAAAGCACACACAGTCCACTGCTGTGCGGAAGTAATACTGAATTAAAGCCAATGCGGGTGATTGATTGCGGTGGTCCGGCGGACTGATGGCATGTTTCTGCTTTTGCCCGCTGGACGAATAAGCGCAAAAATATAACTGACCAAAATTTTTTTTTTTTGGGTACACCAATAAAGGCCAGATCCAAGCGATTTCGAGGATTTATTGCCCCGTCGAAAACAAAACTACTCTTCGCAAAAATTCCTTCCCCACGTGGTTTTAGCGTACTATTTAAATCGTGGAAAATTAATGCACAATAAATTAGCAAAGGTAAAACAATTACACCTCCTGAGAAAGGAAAGCAATCCAGGAACTAAACTACAGATCTACATGGTGTTACAGCGGGGATGTAAATACGCCCAAAAAGGAAAAGGTTCAGATTTATTCTCGTAAGAAGAAGAAATGCGTTCTTCGCAGTTTAACTAGTATCAAAAGACGGGAGATCTTCACAGGCTCTGATCGCAACAAATTTCAATTTTCATTTTGAATTGAATAAGAAATTACTGCTGATATGTAAGTCTTAAGGCAAAAATTTGATCCTATTTTACAATGCATGCTACAAAGACAGAATGAAAGTAAAATATTTGGAAAAAACAGTCGCATAATTGCCACAAATTTACGTAAAGTCAGATGAACAGGGAAATACTTAAACAAGTATTATCGTGTGAAAGTTGAAATCGGTCTGCAATGTACGTATTATATACGAGATCTGGCAAATAAATACGCGAACTGAGGCCATAAAAACTTTATTTTGCAAAATTTAGTCTACATCGTTTTAGTTCCCTTCAAAGTCCTCTCCATTAGTTGCTATGTACTTATTCCATCTTCTTTTCCACTGTTTAAAGCACCCATGGAAGTCCTCGGTAGTTAGGCTTTTTAGTTGTTTCGTCGTTTCTTGCTTTATTGTTTCTATATCTCCGCAGTGATGTCCCCTCATCATATTTTAAAATTTTGGGAATAGGAAAAACTCGCAAGGGGTGAGATATGGCGAATAAGGAGGATGATCAAGGATGGCGATTGAAGTTTTTGCCACAAACTGGCGGACAATAAATGCTGAATATGCAGGTGCATTGTCTTGGTGAAGGACCCATCCATCAGCTTGAGTCAAATTTGGCCGCACACGATCTCTCAAATTCTTGAGAACTGCTAATGTACACACGATCAATGTTGTCGTCAACACAGGTGGTTGCAGGTCGTCCCTGCCTTGCATTATCCGTGGCGTCTTGTCGGCCATCATTTAAAATGCTTAATTCACATGAAGATGGATGTTTTTTTTTCAGAGCATTATCACCGTAAACAGCTTTCAACATTTCAGTAATTTCTTGATAACTTTTACCATACTTCCCCAAAAACCTGATGTTGAGTTGTTGCTCCGTGATTTCGTCAATTTTCATTTTCGACAAAGGGTAAAAACAAGATATGTCTCCAACAAATATTCTTCGCTGCCTTCCGATCTGTTCTATATGAGACTTTCCAGTCAGCAAAGCTAAGCGCTAAAAATATGTCCTGGCATATGCTAAGGGGAGGGAGGGAGGAAGACCAGAAATGAATTGTTTCTTCTCTTCCTCCCTAACGAGCTTATTACTCGCATTCTTCTCCATAAATGAATCACATCATCTCTCCCAATTTACGCTCTAGAACTTACTTCAAAGATCCATTTTTGCAGGGTACAATACAATTACCCATATTAAATTGGTGAATAATCTTTATATATTGTCTCTGACATAAATCTCGATACTCGGTACCATAGGATAACCGAAGCAATTAGAACCCCTGATTGGCAAGCATGGTAAATGAGTCATCAACGATGAGCCTTCTAAATCGGTGAACACTTTCATATACTGCTTAGTCTCACTAAATATTGGGGTAGTTTCACAGATCGACTATTTTGAAATGTGTCCTATGCGGCAAAGCGCTCCAAAAATATTGTCTGCTTCTACTCTGCGGTATTCTCACTTCTCTATAAAACGAAAGGTAACATCAACGAACATTTTATACCGACAACTTCTCGTTCCAGCGACCAAAGAGAGAGAGATACGTGAGATGTGGCAGAGATTCGATATCCACAGGTTGTAGGTTTGCCTCCACGGACACACGAAAGAGTAATTGGAGTTTGAAGTAACTGGATTAAAAAAGAAACACTCCCATTGGCATTTGTGAGTGGTTCGTTGGCTCTATACGTCGGAAAGGGCTGAGCCGGGAAATAATAATTCGCGTGCCACATTTAGGAAAACTGCATCCGCATAATTTAACAAGAATCTTTATCTTGGCTGTGCGATTCCAGTCCATGATTTTGGTTAACAGTTAACTTATACAGCAGCAGTTTACACCTTCTTAGAACACAGCGATTGATGATGCAATTGTATTTATAAAAGCTATTTACACTAATAAAAGTGGAAACTTGACTGTAGACAGGGCTGAACATATTAATTATTATAGGAGACCAAATAGAGAACAAATAGCATGTCAAAGAGCACAATTATACAGGAATGAAGTCTACGATGTTCCCTACAACTACGTTTAAATTTGTTAAAAAATATAATTTCAATGAAAGTTATTCAAGAAAACTTACATTCTGACAAATAGGTACTACACAAGATAATTCATGAATTTGACACTTACGTTCGATTCAAGAGTTCATCAAATTTGGATTTAAAATCGCTATGGATACGTATTTCATGGATGGAGTTCATGGATTGAATCAAATATTTCTCCAAAACATTACAACATTACCCGAAGCGGTAAAAGATAACTCGCCAGGTATTTACACTAATAACACTGTATTTGGGAATGGGCTCAATTGAAATTTAGCCGAGGTTCAAAAATACACGCTCAAAAATACGACTAAGATTTTGTGGAATTATGATCCTGACACTCGTTTTTATTTAGCGAAAAAATAATCTAGCAAGAGGATACCAGGTTGCATGAGGTCTCCGCCTTGGAAAATTTCCCGAAAGAAATTTCACTCTAGACGCATTAAGTTTGCAGTAATATTTTTTAGAGGTAATACATATCTAACTATTACAAGCCATTCCAAGTCAAGATCCTCAAGAGCCGAGTCACTGAGATAAACATCAGCTGCAATTCAGGAGAAAATGATGATTGCTCTATTTGTGCACACAGTGCCCAGGATCTAAACGACGACTCCGCTTTCTTCATCTCATGCCGAAAGAAATATCAGGTTCCCTACCGTTCATGTTGCCTTTCGACCGAGTGAGTGAATTGGCCTAATGAAAAACATTGCGTTACAAACGGAAATAAGCAGAGTTTAAGATCAGTTGATCTATAAGTGGATGGCATGACAAGAAAAACCTTCTTTAGTCGTCCCAATAAAGGGCAGGAACAATGCTTGAGGCTGTGCTGCCATTTTTAAGTGCTTAAGATTTCAAACCATTGAATAAAAATAGCTGTTCAGCACTTCCGGGCTTTTGGAAGATAAAAATTTTCCACACACAGGAGTCGATAGCCGAAAGTTTTGAATGAGCTAAAGTCTATGCATACTTGCATACTCTACTGATGGGCTGTTTCACCCAAAAACTAATTTATGGCAAACGAAAATTACTGTCTATGGCAACAGTCATTCCAAAAAATGGCATAATCATGACTAAGGTACAGGACTTTGCCGGTTCCGGTGGCGGCGGGGTAACACCCTCGCCGGCCAATCGCCAAAGGTCGCGAGTTCGAGTCCCGCCTAGGTGGGTTTTCCTCCACCTACGCGGGCATGGATGTTTGTATATACGCGTATTTATGCCTTTATTGTAACGTATAAGGTTTAGGTGGAAGAAGGACTGTGATGACTATGAAGTCTCAATCTCGCCCGAATGAAGTCGTTTAATAAATAAATAAGGTAGTCCTCAAAGGAAAAATACTAACACGTCGATAATCAGAATGAACGCTCTTGAGTATTTCCACACAAAAATTTGTGGAAAAATAACTTGTATTCTTCATTCCTCAACTTGAATTTCCACGTAGTCAAGCCTGATACCATCGAGTTTTTTAATACTCTAACCAAATAACAGAGGGCTGTCTGAAAAGGACGTCAATCTATTTCTACAGAATCTACGGGGTATAGTCGAAAATTACGGACCGGTTATTTATAATTAAATATTGGCGGGGCAGATCAAAGTAGTACGACTAGGGCACCATCAATTGATTTTTTCCGAAGCAGCTGGAACTTATTGTTTTGATTTAGCAGTTGTTTGCCTGGAGGGAAATGCACATTACAATGTCCGAGGAATTTGTTGCTCCGACCAGCGGTGAAATGCGTGCTGTGATTCGACCTTTTTGAGCAAAAGGATCACCAGCTGCAAATATTCATCGGGAGTTGTGCCTAGTTTATGGATCTTCATTGATGAGTGAAGGAAAGAATAAACAATGGAGTCCAGACTTCAAAAATGGCAGCAAAAACGTGTATGATGAAGATCGCAGTGACAGGGCTAGTTTCCAGACCGACATATCCGTCCAACAAGTGGACCAATAACTACAATCTGATAGAAGATTGACGATTAGTGTTCTGGCTGATAATTTTATTCTTGTTGGATGCACTAGTATTTACACGACTGCTACAGAAAAGCTGGGATATCGCAAAATGTGCGCAAGGTGGGAAGAGAAAACGTTTACCGACCAACACAAAGAATGTTGCGTGGATGAGTGTTTTTGTACCGCTATCAAGAAGACGGAAATGACCTGACCTTGCACCCAGCGACTATTTCCTCTTTTTGCACTTAAAGCAGTGGCTTTGTGGACATCGCTTTGAAGACCAGAAGCTCAATACCGCCGTTGTCAACAGCTTCAACTTACAGGCGTCGGAACTTTTAAACTGAGGTATTTACGAACCAGGTGCAACGTTACGAAGAGTGCTTAGAAGTAAATGGCGGTTAGTGCCGAAAAGTAAAGTAGGTTTGTAGGGAACTAAAATCTATCAATCAAAACTTTCTCTAACGAAAT
This sequence comes from Hetaerina titia, assembly GCA_037158775.1. NCBI lineage: Eukaryota > Metazoa > Arthropoda > Insecta > Odonata > Calopterygidae > Hetaerina > Hetaerina titia. The sequence continues at coordinate 65,409,819 of CM073769.1, forward strand.
TACGTCTTACGGTCTAACGGCCCTGAATTTTCGAATATGCCTCGCATCACCAAATCTTCCGAGTAAAAACTCATGCTTATTTATGATCGCATTATTCAGAGTCCGATGCAACAGCATGTGATTTGATAAGTGAATAAATTAAATCATTGAAAAAGTCGGAACAAATATCATTGATATTCGTTGATTGAACTGAGCAGTGGGAGGAAAGTATTGCAGCGAAAGCTCATGTGAAACAACGGGTATTTTTATCGCGGATTTATAAATGAGATTTAGACCACGCACCCTCAAAATCACTCTCGGGGTTTACCAGCACACCGAAAAGTTAATGTGGGAGAGGAAATGCAATTTCTAAGCGCCTGAAGCAGCCAGGTTTGTCAATACCTAGTACGATGAGTCTGGATGAAATTCACAGATGGGCGACGCAATTCTCGAAATTACTTTTTTATTTATTCCGAAAACAGTTATATTTGGACTTTTACATCGGACTATTAATAGCGATAACAATGGACACGATTACGAACACCCAAGTCCTAGGTGGAGGAAAACCCACCCAGGTGGGAATCGAACCCGCGACCCTTGGGTTGGCAGACGAGGACGTTACCCCCGCCGCCTCCGGGGCCGGGAATAAATTATATTAATAAAAAAACTACAAAAATCAATGATTTACTGCTGAAATATTAGGTAGACGTCCAGCGCAGAGTTTATAATCCAACACAATAAAATGTTAAAAACTCTTCACATACATCAACTGAAAGAGAGAGCATACTTTTCCACAGAATTTAGCAAGTATCACAGTGAAACGTGTTGTACCAAACCAAATAAATTCGGAGGAAAAGTAAGTTCTCTCTTTTGCCACGAAGTGAAGACTAAAACTGTAAGGTTTAATTCACTGTTTCAAAATGAAAAAATATATATATACGAATGTGATGCCACAAATCTCCTCTGCAATTTTCATGATGCACAATTGCATTTATTCCTAATGAAATACAATCATCGCCGCTATATTCTGACAGAATTTTGGGAACTTTCTAAACCATTCCATGGGCTTAATTAGATATAAACTCCGATTTTATTTCATAAATCGGAAAAGATATTTCATATTCGAGCAAAACTAACTTACCTAAATAAGACAAGCATCTTCAGGCTCAAGACAGAAATGTCGACCATACAAATATTCAGGCAAATCACATTATAAAATTTAAACCGTTCGGAAATTGGATCATTGGAATCAAATTGTCATCATCATTCTCAATGTTTTGACGTCCAAATTTGTAAATTTAAAAGATTTTGCGGAGTACACCCCTGAAACCTTTAAAACCACAAGCTCCTAATAAACCCATAATATTATCACTATTTCTCATAGGAGAGGGAGAACCCAGATGATACGTCAAGTACTGACATGAGGTAGGTAATGCCAAACGTCAAAAGCGATAAAATACATGAAAGCTTGGAGAGGTGAGCTAAGAGTGCGGTAATACACTAGAGAGCGGAGTGCACGTCATCAATTCCCGGAAAGTGGATCTTAGATGGAGATAATAGCAGGGCGTAGCCTCTCAAAGATCAAATAAGTCAGATTTTGAACCAACATGACCTAATAATCGACGTAATCCTTCAAAAGGACGAAATTCGTGGCCAATTCACACTTTTTTCACAGTTTTCAAAAGTTAATGCCAATTCACAGATTTCACGGCTAGGTGGCCAATCGGTATAAATCACTTCCCTTTAAAAACTTGATTAACTAACAACGTAATACAAGTATTAATATCATTTTAAGAAGTATGAAAATTTTGTTAGTAGAAATTCCTGCCTTAGGAACAATCCAATCCATCACAGTCATCCGTTAAAATAACACCCATTACGAGAATGCAAATATACAAGTCTCCCTTACTTTTGAGAACCGTAAATCAAAGGTAACGACTCAGAGAGAGACTACTGATGAATATGCAAATACTTTTTATTCCTTTTTGAGACGAGTGATAAAGTCACTTTAGCAAGGGCACATATTTCAGTAGCTGAATAAGTTAACAACCAAACAAACGCAGAGTGACACGATTCCTTAAAAAGCATGGGCAGAAATTATGATTAAGGACACCAATAACTTGTCTCTGTAACTGCAACGTCGAGAAATACATGTTAAGGCAAAACGCATTGTCGAAAGCATTACGAAACACAATGACACGCAATTCACCTATTTACATTAAGCGCGAATTAGAATTCTTCAAATTTCCCAATTCCCTTACTTACCCAAGAAATGAGAAGGGCACTTTTTATGCCGTTGGGCTGAAGGAAATAACTGTGCCCAAAATGAAACAAAACACCCATCAATTTAAACAAAACACTATCTTATGTAACGAATTCACTGACAAAACAGAAAATAACTGCACCATCACCTTAAGAAAATATTATAATGACTCTAAAGAGTATGTTTACAGCAACTAAGCAAAGGGAAATGGGAAACCGGTACGGATTTCCGAGGACAACGGAGAAAAGCGCAAATCTGATATCGGGTAAGAGAACTACCTGGATGGAAAGCAAACAATTAGGATCTATGTCATCTACATGTGTATAAACAATACTTAAAAAAAAATATATATAATTAAATAACTAAATTTTTCATTATTTGAAAAGGATCATTGCACGAAAAAATTCCATTTTGATCTAAAATTACAATTTTTACAGCATGTAATTTATATTGGTCTGAGGAGATCAACAACTATTTCTGCATAATATTTCCACCTATCGGTGAAAAATGAATCTGGTACATAATGATTGCATCGTTTGACACTATTAGTAATGATAGAATTTCATCTTTAAAGAGTAAGAATACGCATCAATAATGTTGTCTAAATGCAGAAAAAGAATGGGCAAAATGCTAATAAGGAAACATTCGGGGGCATGATAGAAATGTTACTTGAACAGGATGTAGCACTAGTGGGATCCATAAACAGAAAAAAAACAATTATGCTAGCGAAACAAAGTGTAATTACTATTATTTACGCGAAATTAAGTACCAAATAAATAAAATCATGCCTAAATTCAGATAGAGCAGCTAAAATACCACTATGGAAAATCATCTTACGAATTCTGTTAGAATAAAAACATGAAGACTTCAAAGGATAACGGACTTCATTAATTTCAATGCGAATGCCGATTCGGGATAGCACGGTGTATCAACAAAAAAATGAAATATCGAAAAATCAAGAGCCTTGCCAAATCCCATTGAAAGGAGAGGATTTGTTATATTATTGAAAACAAACCAAACAAAACCTCTACCACCAGCAAGAGAAATTTCATCAATAAATGCTCATTTTTTTTACATTAAATACCGTTGTGAAATTGCTACCGAAATTCACTTTTTCAGAGAACAAATGAATTTGATTAATTTATTTTAAATGTTACAGAAGTTATTTTTATACTAAATACGATTTTGTGGGCAGTTTTTCGTTTCTAGATTAATTTGTGACAATCATGATACGTCATAAGCAGAATAGAAGGTCGCTAATATACAATTTGATTAATTGAGCTAATATTTGGAAACGTGCGGATTATGACTATCTTTCAGGATAAATACCCGTATGGAAATAAGAGGAATAATGGAAAAAGGAGCTTTTTTATGTTGAGCAAAAAATAGCCAGACATTCAGTTATTAAATGACTAATCTTTAGCAACTTATTGAATGAAAATAAAGCCAAGTGCCAAAAATATATCGAGAATCCTTTTCAACCAGAAACAATTCACTTAATAATACGAATAACATAGCTTTCCAAGACCCGAGGTTTCACCTATTACATTTGTCTAAAAGAATTTAAGATTTGGCGAATCCAATAGCCAGCATCAAGTAGATATTCTAGTACTCTGCCAATTATAAAGAGTCCCTAACGACTAATTACAAATAAGTATCGAGAAAACTTTTTTCCTTAATCCTACATTATTTTTTCCTTTATTTCTTGCGTCAGCCTTCACACTTTAGAGAAAGCCCACTCTCACCTTTTCTCTATCCCGCTTGCCCAACGTTGGCCCTTCTATCACGGTCTTCAGCAATCCACTACCTTTCTATATTTTCCTCAGAAGCTTATTCTGCCTTTTTCGGATTTCCCCGAGTAACTCTCTCCCCAACCTAAAAACTTAGCAACAGTATTTTTCTCTACCCAACTTACTTTCTCCATAGTCTATCACAATCACATCTCAGAAGCCTCCAATCTACGCTCCGTTCCCTTGACTCGAAGACCAGGTCTCAAATCCATTCAATCACTACACTCCCTAATGAATTCTTTACTAATCTTTTCTTCACATCTTTACCCAAGTGTACCCGTCATCAAATCTCTTTCTCTGACGCAATTATTCCCCTCCCACTGCTATGCCCATTTTCCTCTAAAATACTACCCAAATACCAGTGTACATTTATGCTCCACCTGATCTTGTTTATTCCCTCCTATTTTTTTTAAATGTCTAACTTAACTTTCACACTTCTCGGCAATCTCATTACTTTTACTTTCTTGTGGTGAATCCTCATCCCATAACTCTCGTAATGCTCCTGAAACGAAGCTCCCAAGTGCTTGACCATTACCAAGCATGATTAAGCAAACCGAAGCACACTTTCACCAACATCTCACGCACTTCCCATGCTACTCTAAATATTTCCTCAACATAAATGTTGAAAAGTACCAGCGGTAACGGACAACCCTGTCTCACTCCCCAACTAATCACTGTCCATCCCAATTCTCCCTCAGCTACCCTTACCTTTGCTGCCTGATTCATGTACATATACTCAAAATATTTAATTTGCGCGAGAGACGCAACAAAACACCACTGTGTGTCATGAATCATGAAATATATGCATTCCTCTCACATAATCTTGTACATTAAAACCTAAATTCTTACTTTTATCCGTAATTCGTATCCGACACGAAATATAGTGCCGGGCTGAGCATGCATGGTACTGCCAGGACCTGATAATCACGGCTTCGGTGCCATGGTGTGTGTTTGTACAACCAGAGTGACCTATTTTCACACGAAGAGTTTATGCCTTCACGAAAAGATGGGACGCAAACATGGAAGCCAGCCAGAAATGATGAAGAAATTAACCCCAACCCCAAATAACAGGCTATAAATCCAATGAGCTCATATCTCCTCCATCATGCGAAAACCTACGACTGCGGACCACTTAATGAAGTGGTGATTTTTACGCGCCAAAGACTTCAAATGACGAGTATTTACATAAAATATACCCTCGCGCGCAGTTTGTTTACTCATCTTTTAAAAGCAATGACTGGAAAGTAAGCAAGAGGAGTTCATTTCGACCAGAATAAATAGAGAATCTTGCCAATATCTGTTTGTTTCACAGATCAAGGACACGCATTGATTCGATGATGGCTGAGAAAGATACTGTTATGGACTAAAATAGTGATAACATATTCCGCGAAATTATTTTTGGCCATCCCACGCAACAACCACTCACACGAAATGGGGAACAACACTCATTTTCCTCTTCAAGGCGTACGACAAAACTGCTAGGCATAAAATCAATGAGTTAACGCAAAAACCCACACACTCAACTCTCAAAAATGCTAAAAAAAACGGAATTTGCAAGTTACAACATTTTTAACGAAAACTTGGGGCACTCGCATGGCTTACTGTCTGCGACATTAACGGCTTCGGGAGGACGGCGAGGAGAGAGGGCATGAGGTCGAGGACTGGAGGGGAGAGCTAAGAGCGAGCGAGGCATCTGGCCGACAACCCTTGGAGGAGAATCACGAATGTATCCCAGGCCGGCGGACGGCGACGACGGAAAGGTGGCAACAAGGCCACTCGAGAGGAGGCGGTACAAAAGGAAACCAATTACTGCCGCCGCTCTCTTTACAAGGGGGAGGCGCGGGGGCGACGGGTGAGGGGGGAGGGTTGTGTGTGTGTGGGAGGCGTCGACCGGGGGACGAGGTTCCATCCTCCTGGGCGACCCCAGAGTGGCGCGGGGCGAGAGCGGCCGTGGCACCAGGAGGATGACGCTTAATGACGCCGCCGGCGGGCGGGGGTGGGATAAATTCAAGGAGGGACTCGGGGATCCGGCGAGGGGATATGCGGGTCGGAGGTAGGGAGGAGTGGATGGGCGGCACGGATCAAAGAAACGATGGGATTTCATCATGGGCGACGGAGAAAGGGCGTGGGTGGACTCTCCCCTGGCAGCTCAAAAGGGGTCGAGGGGGGACACCTGGGGAAAGACTGGGGTTTTGAAAATTAAAAATAAACCCACTTTTCGGGAGAGGATCGAATGTTTTGGGCAATCAAGGGGAAGGGACTCCTAATTTTTAAACTTGAGGGCAAACAACAGTGAGGTAAAACGGAGATCTCCACAATTTAAACCGAATCGGATACACAGACAGCCCTGGGAGAGATGGGACCAATACCGGATATACCCTTAACTCTCCAATTCTTCGAAATAGAGAGATGAACGACGCATTAAATAGGCCGATTAACAGCAAGTTAACTATGGGCACGGATTAATTTCAAAGTAGCATGCAATTGTCCCGCAGAAGTACACATATGGCCATATGAAAATTCTCCTAAAAATAGCCAACACGTCATGGCATGAATTCACGACACCTAGATAGAACGTGGCACAACTTGATTTTTGATTTTCAGCCTCTCATTGTTCAGATATTGATTTACTCTGCGAACAAAATTCAAAGAGAACTTGACTGTGAGGACGAGAATACGTACCGTCGATTGCGGAGGTGACATTCGAACTTGAGACGTACAAGTCAGTCTCTAACTATCATAGGCGAAGATTTAGTGTCCGTTTTACTTTTATAGATGCATAGTTCTCCGATCGCGTTTTTCCGCGAAAAATAATTTGACGGGAATTATTGGCGCGAATTACGAAAACAACGCAAACGATTTCTTTTACGGCACACTTTTCCCTTCGCCGATGGTATATACAACGGAACCAAAACGGTAAGAACGAATTCTACAGGCATAACCGGTGACATTACAGCTTCAAAGCAGATTTCCTCTTCAAACTCAAATGAAATGCCAATAAACAGTATCAAATGACATTAGCATTAAAAATAGTCATACAGACTTACAGATTACAAACATAAAGTGGCATATTTTTACGATTTCAAACCTAAACCATGCATCAAATGAAATTTGGTAACCATTTTCCATCCGGCACTAAAGTTGGATGCACTGTCAGTCGCAAATTTTTCAGGAAAGTGCCATAATTTAAAATAATATATTACGAAATTGCTTACAAAAGAAAATATTCGTTAACCCAAATTACATGTATAGACTGAGCAAATTTACCATCGCAAGCGGCGAATTTGACATATGGATGATTTCGGCGATAATCAAAATGAATGTGCCGCGATAAATAGGGAGGAATTTGGATTAACAAGATTGCGTGGATTTGGGTTAACAAGATTGTGTCTTGAATACTTTCTCGGCCACAGCTACCTCAACCGCTATTTCCGTAATTGCGGCTAATATAATCAAATTAGGTATTATTTAATTCCATGGAAGACGAAAATCAAGCTGGTCAAGGGAACTTACTGTCATCCGCCTACCCATCACTTACATTCACGTTAACGGTGACGAGGGAACAGCTCGGGCAAATTACTCATTCCGATCTCATTCATTCGTGAAAACGCAAGAAAGCGATGTCATATCCCGAGTGTAACCCTAGCCTCCTACACAGAACGTGATCGCTACGCTTGAGGACGGGCATGAGTCCTTTTGAGTCCATTCATAGTGAGGCATAGGCTGGGGATGTGTTGACGATCTCATTCAAACCTTCAACGCACGTTTCTAGTGTTAGGAACTGAATACATAAACGAATCGAAACAAAACCATTACGGCCAGCAGCTTCAGTTGAGATGCTCACACGAATGAAATCATGTCAGAGCATGAAAGAACTTTAGTAAATACCATTGTAGAGCAATAAAGCATCGACGCCAAGGGAAGGTTCTAAATCCACTACACACATGCGCCAAGAAGCGTACTGAACAATTAGCTAGTTGATTCAACTCAGAACGTGAACATAAAAGGGAAAAAAATCACAAATATAATACTTCAATTGACCTAGACTCAGCATGTATGGCTTATCAATATCAAAATATAATCCGCACTAGAAGTAAGCACCACTTAAACGTACGTGTACTTTGCCATTATTCGCCCTAGATTTGATTGGAAATTTGTAATAAAGTTTATCTTTTTGTTCCATAGCTGTTAACTTTTTTTAACAAATACAGACCATTGTCTCTACATACATGACAACAATGATATCTCTTGCATGCATTGGAAGGATGTCTCTTTAGCAATGATGCTGAAAATGCAGTAATACTCCCATTGTACTACGGTAGGAGAGATCATGAATGAATAAAATTTAGAGAGATTAAGAGTAGCACAGACAGTTTTAGGATGTAATTTTTCCCACGAATGATAAGGGATCACAATAACGCTGTCCAACCGCGCTATTGGGGAAAAGTATTTCGGGTCAAAATTAGTCTGGTATGTATTCACCCCCCGCCACACACCCTAGCGGTGCCTTGGAGGTTAAAAAAAAATGAAGTTCATTCATCCGTTTTTGAGTATGCTAAATGTTACGTTGGATCGCGGATCCAAAATTCATCTCATGAATAGTTAATTAAGCATGATGAATCTCATCAAATTGAAAAATGTCCCAACCTAACGAAATGCGATCGAATGTTAATAATTTATCGCAAATCACGCGAAATAAACATCCAAATGCTGCTTCCACAACGCCTCGGTTTTCCCAATAAATTCGCTTTTTATCCTATTCGCAGAGACTCCGGAGAATCTTGTAAGTCTGTGCAAAATACGTTGATAATAAATCTGATCTTTCTATGGTTTTAATGTTCCAAATGTGCACAACTCGCGTGGGAATCGAAAAACAACGAGAACATCGTCCAAAACAAGTGTATTGCCATAATTGGATAGAATCTCTATTGTCATCTGATGGAATGTTGTTGAATGGAATGCCGTGAATTTTTTTCTAACAAGTCCGGAATACCACCACTGTTTTCTCAGTTCATAGACGAGCTCGTAGTTATCAGATAGCTAACCCCGTGCCACACACCCTAGCGGTGGCTTGCAGGATACTAAAATATTGTGCAATGACTTTATCTTTCAAATCACCTAATCAAAATTATCGCCCTTATCATTATATCTACAATATCTTAACTTCAAATATAATCATGGACTAATCGGCCGACTCGACATTTCAATTCTCAAGGGAAAATTTATCATACCTCTTTTATTCTCTATTTACTTAAACGAAATTAACTCCGTGGTTAATAGCACGATACGCTTGTTTGCCGATGATGCATTGGTTTATAGATATATCCGTAATCCTGAGGGAAAAGAAGCTTTAGTAGACGAGCTTAATACTATACAACGCTGGGGCGACACTTGGCAATTAGATTTAAACAAAAAAAGTGCGTAGAGTGAATTTTTGTAAAAAATAGTAATTACCCCCCAGAGGCTTACTGCATCGGGAACACCGAAATGGAATGCTTAGGCTCTATTAAATACTTGGGCGTTATCCTCACTCATGATCTCTCCTGGGAGGACCACACTCGTTCATGTGCCATGTCGTTTACAATTCCGATATCTATTAAATGTTAGATTCTCATTATGTCACTGATCTTACTGACACTCTGGTTCTATGGAATAATAACGATAGAAATGATCAGAAAACGCATTTTTTTAGACACCTGATGCGGCCTTACAGCCAAGATTAAAACAACCAGCATAAAAATAACTCTCGAAGAAAAAGAGAGACGTGATAATTGTACTATAGTTGAATTCCGAAAAGAACTCTAGAAGATGAGAACTCTGAAATTCAATACCAATTAAGTCACTTCCTTCAAGTCACCGGCACCTTTGAATAATATAATTTGAATCTGTCTTGTTCAGGTAACATGGACTTTTAGGAAAGGAACGGTACCCATCTTCGGTAAGCAAGTTTTGTTCTTCTATTGTCTCTCTGGGATATTTATTGTAGAGGCATCTTGGAAATTTTTCAGGTACCGTAATCAAACAGAGCCACCGTTGACCTTTTTGAAATCCATCGGAATACCTTTAAATATTCTTTATACGAAATGGGAAGTAATGGGAAGATTTTTGCATGGTCCAATGTTTTTTGTAACCTCACTACAAAAGAAGGACAGACCACTGATGGAATGTTGAGATCCAACCATTTCTTCCATTCCAATTTTACATGTACTATATTTTGCCGAACCCCGGAAGGAATTTTAGGACTGTGAGTGAGCTGGATACGGCACAGCATTCGTTAAATACTCTAAAGGCGTTGCAGAAGACAACATGTCAGTGTAGCAAATTGACATTTGCAAATATTGTTAAGTTAGATTAACACTGTATTTTCTACCCGTTGAGAAATTATCACAAGATAAATTAGAAGTTCCGCAGGCAGTGATTTACAGTTTTGGTGTCATTTACAGCAGATTTCCAAAATACAACCGCATTTCGGTGGGGCAGGGAATTCTACGATTTTATTTAATTTGGCATGATTAATTAACACCCAAAGAGGTAACATTGTCGCCCTGACGTATTTTAAATCGAAAATATTCTAAATCCACCCATCCTACCGGTGTGTAGGTCTGTTTCTCCATTATCAGTGACGTTTAATTATTTTGTATTACTAATGAATAAATTTACCAATTACCAGCTGATGAAATCGCACTTTTTTAAGCAAGAATAGGTATACTGCACTCGGAATGCATAGTAGATGGAAACTGGGATTATCAAGTATCTCGTAAAAATAAAACTTTCAAATTAATCGGAAATGGCTATCATGAGAAAACACTTCAACAACCAAAACTGGATTTCAACTCTTTTTCTTCAAGTAAGGCGTAACACACAGTGCCCACCTTTCAATGCGTCCAAAACCTTGTTAAAGAATACCACATCCCTAAATTCTATAGAAAAAATCAAACTTTACAACTCCACTTAACAAAGTACACCTGTTACATGAAGACCCTTAAGACGATAAAGTTAGCATTAAAGATTATCTTACGCTACCAATTTTTCCGGCAAATGGATTGATTGTTATTAATCCAATTAATTAAGCAAAGTATAACATTCCGTTTTTGTAGTCTCCAAAGTCATTGAGGATACGAGGTTTTACAGGGTTCGGAAACATGGTCGTTAAGGCAGGAGGATAAGTATGGATTGAAGGTTTTCGAGATGGGGGTGTGGAGAATAACGAAGAAAGTAAAATTGACAGACTGGATAACCAAAGATGAAATTCCACGCATGGCAGGGGAAGAGAGACGGTTGTGGGGAGAGATTGGAAGAAGACGGGAAATGTGGATAGAAATGATACTGTGAGGAAATGGAGTACTGCAGACAGTCATAATCCTAGGAAAGTGGGATAGAGGGAGGAGAAGAAGATATATTTGGATATTTTTGTGGTAGGTAGAAGGTATGCAGAGCAAAAGAACGAGTTATTATGAAATCTAGTATGGGGATTAAGAATTTTTGATAATGCTAGGGCGTAGCAGAATAGTAATGAGACCCTCAAAAATCGACTCAAATCTGGTAGTCTCCTGTTTCAAGAAATGCCATCGAGAGTTGATTTACTACAAATTGGAAAAATTTTGGTTGCTAGGGATAGTGATTGTTTGACTAGATACAGGAGTTTAGGCAATAGAGTCGAGAGTAAAGCGGTATGAAAATAGCCGAATGAAGAATCCAAGAATCTCAACACCCAACATAGCGTAGTACTGCAATCGAAAGAAAGGATTAGCACATTTCAAAATGCTGTCTAAATTGAACGCAAGTAGGGATCGGCATTTAAACTGTAAAAGGCTCATTCGGATCAGGAAGCTGAAAACTGGACTGAGTACGATGCAACCATCTGAGTTTATTTAATTGCTCATCTCATTCAGTCGATTGAATAGCATGGCCTAATTACAATTTATGCCACGGATATGCTGAAAACCATAGCTATGGGATTTCAACGTCCACCAGCACTCATACTAAACCTACCGCTATAATTTTCACGAATGTACGAAGAATGTATTCTCATTCGATACAAGAAAATTCCTCCAATTCATCATACTCTACGGGGAGTCCTAAGCTACAACTACCGACAATTTGTGAATTAGGCTCATTAATAATTAGACCTGGAACAAACATGTCAGTGATTTTACAAAGAAAATCAACGAAGCTTTTTATCAGCTCAAAGTAGACAAAAAATGTTGACTGTACATATTCGTCAGTTTTCTCTTTACACTGATTTTATCTTATAGAAAGAAAGAAAACACGGCAATTCCACATTTACACTTTATTCAGACGACCATGGTTTCACCACTGCGTGGCATCTTCCACCTGAACGACCGGCAAAAACCTAGAATGCCTACTTCCTTGACAATGGCTAATGTTGTGAGCCTCAACTGCAACGAAATGTTTTCATCGCTAAATTCAGAGCAAATAAGGTTATTATTCTATTCCAATACATGAGTGGCAGCAACAGTTTGACAGTAAAAAAAATACCTATGCAAGAAAATACAACGGGAGAAGATTTTCAAATTTTTTCAAACGTTTATCGCATTATTCTCAGAATAATTTACAAACAATACAAGTTTCAATGGTATTACAAGTAATGACAAGTTAAATGTATTACAGTAAGTACAAATTGAATTAGAAAATTGTTTTTCTAGATAGCTTTTCTATTGATAAAATTGAGGCAGAACATTCATACACCTTTCTGTAACGATGAAGAATTGGTAAATAATGGAAAATAAAAAATTAAAACCACTTGAGGGGACAAATATTTAACAGATCAGGCGAGATGAGATGTAGCGGAAGTTCGTCATATTGAGAAAAACAAAATTTGCAAAACGGAAAAGTGCAAATTTAAATCTGTGGAAAAGTGCAAATTTTGTTTTCTTCATAATACTTGAGGGGACAGTAATTGCGGGCTAAATATTGGTAACTTAAACTTTTAAGAGAGAATTGTATAGACCATTTCACTGATAGTGAATTCCTTTATAGCCAAGCTGAAATTCCCTAATAGTCCTTGCGATAAGATCTCTTTGCCCTAAACATTTATCTATCTTAGTAGCACTCGAAAGGATCTAAGAAGCAATCCCAACATCAAAAAAGCGAAGGCGATGTGATGGACAGCATCCCCGAACATGATCAACGCCCAAGAAAGTGCTCGACTTGCGGAAAAAATATCAGCTTAATTATCAAAACCCACGCGTTACTTCCCTCTAGTGCATTCCGCCATCATATAAAAATGGTTAACCTTGTCCGGTTCCTCGATCGGGGTTCGAGCCGTGGGGGTCAATCCGAAGGAGAAGGCAGAAATGGGAGCGGTAGGGAGAATAAATGGATGAGGGAAAAGAGGAGGCATGCAGGAGGCAAGCGACGTATCTCGCCTCGGTCACTTCCTTTGACGCATTCCACGGGGTCTCGGTCTGGCAGGAGAGGCGGGGCCCGGGGAAGGTTCTTACGAGGCTTCGCGGAATTGCGGGCGGGTGACGGGATGAGTTTCATCGCCACGGCCGGGTGAGGCACGCGGCCAGAGGAAGTGAGGATGAGCGGGGTGAGTCAGTCACGCCGGATCTGCATTCAGCGCCGAATGGCGGAGGGGAGGAGTCGGGGGTCGCGGATCGCCCTGGAAGGGGAGAGGGGGTTCCACCATCTCGCGCTAATCGCGTGTGCTGATCCGATCGAGCAACGGGAGCCTGTCCCCGCATCGCAGTGGAGACGACAGACTGTCGCTGGTCTGAACCATTACGCAACGTCCTCTCTTTCAAAGCGCTACATTGGATGTGCTCCTCATAAGTATGAATGAAACAACCCGACCCTTGGCTCGAAACACAATTTTGCGTGCGGCGTGACCTTCAAGAACGACCAAATTTGAAAAATGACGCGTCGCTTCGTTCAATTTCTACGCTTCTCTCAAGCGAAAAACATCACGTGATTAGCCAGGTGGATATCGAGTCAACCACACATAAATGCCGTGGATTCGACTACCGCATCCGAAAAATATCTCTTGATTCAATTCCTGTGAAAACTAATGAGAACCAAGTGTAGGTTCACGGGATCCGAGTGGTACCCAGTCCCTATTAACGCAGAGAAAAGAAGAGAAAATACAACAATACACCCAAAAAATCTGAAAGGAAGTACGACACGTCAACAAAGAAAGTACAAAAAATAAAGGAATTGTACGCGCAACCAACATACCTCAATGCATAATCCAAATTTAACAAAAATCTCATTACATGACAAAGAAGTGAAAACATACATTCTGACTAGAGGTAGTGCAGAGGACTGTGACCGGACGGCTCTGTAAAACTAAGGCGAAAAGATATCCGTATGGGAAAACACGTAATTCAATAGATACGCACCTGAAATCCTTCATGTTAATACTATTAGGTATAACTGTATGGTGTATCCCCATCTTGAAACCTTGGCGACAAAGACTCGACACAAGACAAAACTACAAATTTTCCGTTAAAATTTGGGAATCACAATTCAACCATCACAGTCTGAGGGAGATTGAATGAATTCGAAATTAGGACGAAAATTGACTGACCAGAAATTGATCCCCGAGCTTATCAATGCTCGTTTCAGCCTTTATACCCTTCTCCCCACTGGTCGGGCAGTCTTATTCCCATGAGACCAAAACGCAGCAAAAACGACTGTCCAGCCTGATTTTGGTTTATTATAATTTCATCTAATAGTGTGAAATGTTGAAAAATTATACTTAATGCTCTTCATAAAATAAAATTTTCAAAGAGCACAATTTACAAAAACCTACACGTACTATTTCTAAGAGATTGAAGGAATGGAAGTTCTCGAGAGTGAATCTATAATCAAGGTTCGCGGGGGGAAGTAAAAAAAATATAAGCAGGGCGGAGAGACAGGATTCCGGGGCAGGGAACAAAAATAACCACGGGAACGGGACATACCCTCCGCCGGGTCTCAAATCAGAGAGGGATTCCGTCCAGGGTTTTCTGGAGAACTTAATCCCACGTGCTGGCTGGCTTCCTCTCCCCACCGTCATTCACTCCCCCTCCCCCAACCAACCACACCTCCCTAATTGCGCACGCGCACTCCCCTCGCCCGCGGAGCCAGACCGCAAAGATTGCGCGCGCCTTCCCGAGAGCACGCATGGCGCCGAGGCGCCGGAGCGGACCACGGCCGTGGCGGCCTCCCGTGCCGAGATGGATGCGCGCGTATATATCTCCCCTCGGCGGTGCGGGTCCGCGCTTTCAAGTGGGCGTTGCGACGGGCAACTCGGGATAGACGACCCCTCTCTCCCCGACTTTCGTTTCCATGGAGACGGTCTCGCTGATGCCGTCTCCACGGAGACCCAAATCCCTCCTCTCTCCCAACCCTCATCCAACGCACCACCCTCCCGTCGCCACGGCTTCCCTCGCGATTTCATCTTTCTCCCTTCCCCGATTGGCTTTCGAACCCACCCACACGACCCTCACCCCCCACGAAATAAACATCTGCGATAGCCTTCCCTCGCCGTCAGCTCTCCTATGCTCCCCGCAACCGCGGAAGCTTCGGCCCACCTCGTCCACGAACTTCGAACGCGTGAGTGAATACGATATATATCAAAGCACATAGCAACTTGGCGCGGGTTTGCGGCGAGCAGAGCTGATACCAGGGCTCCCGCGGATGGGTGAGAGGATTGAAACAGAGTTATAATTACCGTGGTTCAACCACGGTTATGATTCCACAATTACCCGGACGGGTCCATGTTTCCGGGTCAAATTCAATTTTGCAAACCAAATTAGACTGAGAAACCTATTGGAGTAGAGATATGTTTTTTCAGCGGTCTAATAATATGTACCAGAACTAGTACCACTTCCTTGCTTTGAGAAAAGTGTGAGCATAACGTAATGGAAAAAAATTAAATACCATTGAGTGCATTAATTTCCATCTTACTCCTAAGCCAATAGTTTTCAACCAAGATGCCACAAAATACATTACATTAAGTACGAAAAGCGTTATAAACCTACAATTATAATATCATTCAAGCCTTCATAGTGTTTAACAGAAAATATATATTATGAACTAAGCAAAATGTGTTATCAAATGTTGTTGTATGAAATAGTATATTAAGTTTGAAATTGGATAAGTAATTTATTTAATTATTCATATCAAGAAAAATATAAAGCAATGGCAATACATGTAATATTCCCAATACATTATTCGGTCTAAATGAAACTCCAGTATAAGCAGCATGCCTCTAACCAAATCTGAGACCAAGGTTACAGCACCTTGACACATGAAATCAAGCAGATAGCAGTTGTTAACCGGGAAAGACGTGGTCCGACACTTATCCAAGGAGATGAGGGAAACCAGAAAAAAAACTCGCGATACATGTGCAAAATATTAAGGAATTGAGGTGTCACTAGAAAAATATGACCAAGTCGGAGTGGCATTACCGGAAAATGTTTGATTAACATATTCCTAACTAAACCCGTGTGTGCACTACCGTTCTATTCAATATCTCTTCCGATTTCTCCGATTCGGTGGAGTGATGCAAGATTACCAAGCATAACTACGGCCACTACGGTAGAAAGTATCTACAAGGTAGAATACAGTTGCCCCGAGAACAGTTACATTTCAAATGAGTTTTCGGAAGGTGAACAAGAATCAAAGTTTGCAAACGCAACAAAAAAGGTGCACAATTTAAGTTTTAGTGGGATGGTCCAGAGGCATCACCCATATTTAAAATCAAATTCCAAAAGAGAATATGGTACAATAAAACGATCACTAATCAATCATCCAGGTTTTCAATGTTTTCATTCTCAGTTCCGCTAACTTCTAAATTTTGAGGCAGACGTCTGATTTGATCTGATGATTATTTGAAGAACACTATACGATATTTTAAGGAGGAGTATGGAAACGCGAAAACAACATAAGCGTCCCTGTGTGATCCCCCATCGACCAGGACGTACTTTCGCATCTGGCTAAGCCTTATCAAGTGAAAACCTGTTGGCGTCGCGCGACTCGAAATCGCTATTAAAAACACTTAAATGTCCAACGATACAAGAATGAAAACAAATAAACGCAATAAATATTTAAAAAAAATGCAAAGACGAATCCAACCTCAAACGATTGGCTTTACTCCTCCTTTCATTACCCTCGACGCCATTTTAAGCGTTACATTACGAGTTTCGTATTCACATACAAGAGTATACTGCGTCATGTATGCTACCAAATACCAAAATGAACTAGCGCAACAATGCATTGGCAAGGCACGGGCTAAGAAGATATAATATTTCGTGTGGCAAGACGACCGATCTCAAGAGCACACATGAAAGACCATTTAAGCATTTAGCAACACAAAAGCGCATGACGTTATTGCAGAATACATTGTAAAATCGGTCGCTAGCAACAATAAATTGATGTCACGATATAGAAAATCGTACACAAAAGAAGCGAATCTACACAAAGTTAAATTTTTGTTTTGGGAAATGATTTTACTATAAAATGAGTCTTTATCTTGACAGTGAAATTTTGGCTCGAGTAAACCTAAGATTTACCGTGACGGATAAGGAAATGACGGAACACTGCGCAGCCAGCCTCCGTAAACGAGTGGATTGCCCAGCTTAAAAAATAAACACTTCAGTAAATATTGACCTTTTTCAAGGAACTTATTGGGGAAAATGGTTCTTCTTCTTTAACAGCAGCACTTTTTGGGAGTAGAAAAGTGTTAATATCTTATTCCGGTAGAGATAATAGGACCTAATTCGAAATAGTTACTCCTACCAATAGACACACCTAATCAAAAGAAGAGTAATTGCTCCCGTGAATGGGTAGCTCGAGCCAGAAGTGTTATAAAAAAAGGAGTTCAAAAAGAAAGAAACATCAATTAAACCCAATCCTACCAGTTCACCCTACGTACAGAAACTAAGATCTGAATATCGTAAAATTAATAAAAACTATCGATTAAAAATAAATTCCCCTCTTGAATGCAGATTTTCCAAATATAAATCGTTTATTTGACTTGAACCATTTCCGAAGAATACGGTTGGGTTTTTTTTTCAGCACTAGGTCGGCAATTGGCATGGGTAAAGAAAAGGAGGAGAGATTCCATGACCACGGATAATAAAAATCTTGCCATACTAATAAAAATTTCTCTCCGGCAGTCTGTCGCCTAGTACCAAGGGAAAACACAGCATGGATCACCAGGCCATGAAACGGCGAGCAAAGGAAAGGGCAGGCGAACGTGAATAGAAGCTCGTTTGGTGAATATTTGGATCGCTTGGCAAACGAGAAATACTGAGGCAATTCTCACGACGGCTGCCACATATTGCCTGATAATAACTTGCTCTTGAGCCAAGGGAACCCGAGTCACTCCGAAAAAGGATAAATAAAACTGATTCTCTCTTGGTAGTGCATTCCCTCGTGAAATGGGACAAGCCCCACAGACGAAGAGCGGCAAATGGTACTTGCAGAAAAGGCAATTTGCTTTGTTTCTAACATCTAGAAAGAGCGGTGGACCAAGGCGTGACGCTAGAATATTTTTCTTTTCTGAAAATGTTTCTGCGTGAGTTTCACAGTTTTCATTTCGTCATTCGAAACGCAGCGACCTTTCACAAAAAAAATTTAAAAACAAATCGAAACAAAAATGATCTCAGGAAAAAATTAACAAACTGCGATACGGCCAAAGTAATTATTGATGGGGTTTACGAATGCACGGCAAAACGATGAATAAAGGTATATCATGTATAAAAATAGAAACCGATGAGCATTCAAAAGCCTTAAAAAATAACTGGATTCGTTCCAGTCATTCGCTGGTGCTTTGAAGAACTGGCCAATGAACATCGTCGCGAAGTAGTTGAAAACGACATTTATTACCGAAGAGTTGGGTGGGGGTGAAGACGTGAAGAGCTGGGGATTTTGATGAAGGAAATTACCAAAGAAGGGGTTGTCGAAGTCATCCTTACTGACTCCTCTTCCCTTGTACTTCATCCTGCCCCTCCGTCGTGTGCGCCTCATCTTGGCGCCGTCAAGTGAGAAACACTACACGCACTAATGGACGCTTCCTCGAGTCCCGTCCTCCTCCCGAATACGCTCCCCCTCTAACAATAGAGCCAGCTACCGGACGGGACAGATTCGGCAAGCTCCTCTGCCCTTCCCGCCTCGACGATACCCTCATCTCTCGGATCAGAACCATGGCAGACGTCGACCCAGGTGACCACCACCGCCGACCACCCCGAGCCGTCGGATCGAGCGGCCGGACGCCGCCGTCCGGCGACCCCGCCGCTCGGGCTCACGGGGCGACAACACTTCATCTTCGCGGGCACTCGGGCTCCTCACCCGTAGGTCACGCGGGCTTACAACACACGACAAAGATGCAAAAACACAAAACACACACACACACACGCAAACACAAAGGTCACGGGCCCTCCCCCGCGGCAGTGCACGAGGGGCGTGACACCACACTCGAAGGTCTCAGATAACTCCGCGGATATCCAGATCAGTTAGTAATCCACGAGCAGGAAGCGCTCGGCGAATTCGAACTTAGATTGCAAATTCGGGGAGTCACCGATGCGGAAAATATCGCGCCAGAAATGAGGCCGATGGGAGGGGGGGATGCTTAAAGAAATGCGGAGCAAGGTCGACCCCACGGACAAAACACTTTTTTCTCCTCCCTTGGCAACAGCACTGAACTCGAATTAACTCCGTTGCCACACCGGAAGAAGAGAGAAAAAAATATATTTCTCAAAAATCACTCACAGATGTCGTCCAGAGATCGACGCCGGACCGTAAAACTCCACTTCCCCGCGCAACAGCTGTTTCGACAGCGGGAAAATAATTACGCAACGAACGAACCGAAGAAAGGAAGGGTATCCTCCTCTCATCCTTCACAATAAACCTCTCTCGGAGCACAGATGTCTCGACATGATGCTGGAGCCCTTTCGTGCAATCCTGTCTTTGGAGCGAACACACGCGACTGCACGATCCTAACCACTCACACACACACACACACACGAACACACAGGCGTTCGCGCGCCCGCGCGAACGAGCACACAATAACCCCGAACGACGGCAGGACTGAAGGGTTCGGATTAGGCGACGGGACCTTGGCCCATGACGCATATAATCGAGCAATCGGCCCGGGATGACGAACGAATAAAACTTTGGTGACCAACTCCCCTTTCCCTCCGCCCCCGCACGCAGCCTTCTAGCCCCTCCGCTCCAACGGCGGGCGCCCTTTCACACTCCCTCGGAGTCGCGCCGGTGTGGCGGGGCGAGGGGGGGACTGGCCGAGAAAGTTCCCCGTGGTGGGGCGGACGAATAACTCAAAGCTGGAGGTGAGGTAGGGTGTGGGGGCCGGCGTGGAGGGCGAGCGGAGAATGGAGGGAGGATCGCGGGCGGGAGAGGAGGAATGGCGCCAAAAAGCGCGTGGGAAATCGGGGGTGTAGATGTTTATTTTCGGGCGGATCCGCGGGGCGGCAGCGGCGTTTCAGCGGTGGCCGGGTCCTCCGGGGCGGACGAGACGTGGACACGCGGCACTCTCACCGAGTGTCTACGGGGCGAGAGAACCCGGAGCGATCGGAAAGGAGGGGTGGGGATATGACATGGAAAACGGAGGAATTGCGTAAGGCGATAAGTCTCTCGGAAACTTTCGACGGAGTCCTCTGGGACGTTGTTTACACCTTCCGAGACGACCACGTCGTGAACAAAACTTGTGGACAGAAAACTCACAGATGGGCACACCCCGAAATATATCCACTCCCTCTCAGTCAATCAAAACTTAGACACAACCCAAACGAGCTCAAAAACCCTCAAAACGACTGGAAACTAAGAAAGTCTATGCCCAATGAAATCAAATTAGCCCAGCAACACGAAATATCACGGCCACGAAATCACGGCCGTTGTGGTCTCGACCGTGTACTGCACCCTCATCTTCCGCACTGACTATCGGAAATAGCGGGAGGAGGGAGGGAGGCGGGCGGGATGACGGAGGGGGAGAGGGGCTTCGGCTGACGACGGTGTTTTCAGCGCGGCGGCGGAAAGGGCGCTTGATACGACTCCGCTCCACCCCCCTTCGATCCCTACCACAAGCACGCCGATGCGTCGAATCCCCAAGTGTCCGTCGCCCAGAATCCTTCCACCCTCGCTCCCCGCATCGTCGCAATGCACTCTGTCAACCGTCCACTCTCGCCCGAGCAGCCTCACTCATTCCGAAACACGTCCGGAACCCGCCCTTGCAGACTCTCGACTGATATTCGGAAGGGGGGAGTAGGGTGAGCAGGAGGTGGAAGAGGAGGAGAAGTGGAGGAGGAGGGAATGGGTCTCATGGCCGTCACTTCGGCCAAGGCAAATCGCATCCCTCTCTTTATCCCTCAGAAGGACGGGAGAGAGAGAGATCCGGAGAAACGAAGAATCACGGCCAACACCACGGCCGGCTATCTCCAGGGCCACTCCGAGCACGTGACCGTGACATCACGGGAGGGAGTCGACCAATCGGAGGGAGAGAGGCCCTTAAAAAAATAGTCACTCGCCGGCGTTCGCCCGGCCCGCCCGACCTGCTTGCTCTCACTGGCCACACCACGAGGAGCTTAAAAGATTACGCGCGGCGGCGGGAAATAGGAGTTCGGAATTGCGTCGGCGAGCGGAGCACACACAAATACAGACGCACACGTTCGAACCGCGCTCTCGCTCGGCGCTCTAACCGGAGTCACGAGAGGGGGAGAGGGAAGAAGGTCGCGTGAGGGAGGGCGAGGAGGGCAAAAGGAATTAAACGAGAGAACGATGCACTCGCTCACGGACACGGAGTTATCCCCTCTCTTCTTCCCAGGTGGCGCCCCACCCCCTACGCACGCCCAATGCGGCACACACATGCACACCCCGCGAGACGGGGCACGGAAGGCGGCTTTAAGCGCGTCCGCGGCCTTTCACGGTGACGGGGGCCAGCGAGGGTGTTGTGCCCACGGCGCCCGGCGCTACTAAGGGTCCCTCTTCTCCGGACTCCCTCCTACCAACTAACCCCCTTGGCTCTCCTCCCCTTTCTGCCGTCAATGCCACACAGCAACCCTCTTGTACACTCTCCCCATCTCTCTCCCTCACCCCCTTCCGCCCGTTTGTATATATATGTGTGTGTGTGCGCCCTTCCTCTCTCTCTCTCCCTCTCTCTCTGCACACTCCGTTACGCCTCAGGGAGACGGAGGAGGGTAGGAGGGAGGGGACGAAGGAGAGGAAAGAGGACGTGGAAAGAGGGGGGGGGCGGTGAAGGCGGGGGCGAGGGGGATACGGAGGCGAGGGGAGTAGAGGGAGAACGGAGAAAGGTTCCGGTGGGCGGGGGACCGAGTGGGAGGATGTGTAGGAGGGCGACGTGGGGGGAGGTGGGAAGGGAGGAGGAGGAGGAGAGTTTGGGGAGGACGAGTGAATTGCCGGGAAAGGCAAGGTGGGGGGAGGAAAGGGGAAGTAGGCTCTGAGGGTCTGTGCGAGAGGGGAAATGGAAAGGAGGTGGGGCCAAAGGGGAAAGGGGGCGGAGGGTGGCGCGTGTGCTGGAGAAAGGTACGGGAGAAATGGGAGAAGGGAGCGCGCAACATCATTGCAGAAAGGAAGAGAGAGAGAGAGAGGAGAGACAAAGAAATAAAATAAAAACTCGATCCACGGAATGGGAGAACAGGGCGGGAGGGAGGCGAGGAAAGGGGGTGGGTGGGAGAGGGTGCACACAAAAAACCCCCGAGGTGCGATAAACCACGGCGAGTGCATGTAAGGAGAGATTTTTTTCTATTCCCGCCCCTCTTTACGCGGAATGCCTAAAAATCCGTTTGCGCGGTTGAGAACGCTCCCACTGTCGCTAGGCTACCCCCGGGGTGAAATGCTGAAGGAAGGGGTGGAATAGAGATAAGTAGTGAAGAGAGAATTGAGGGGAGGAGGAGAAAGGGTATATTTTGGAAGGGAGATAGGAGAAGAGAGGGGGATAGATAAAAGAAGAGATGGAGGAAGAGGGAGGAAGAGAGAGAGAGAGAGATGGAGGAAGAGGGAGGAAGAGGAAGAGAGAGAGAGAGATGGGGGAGAGTAAGAGACGCTCCAGGGTGTAAGAGGAGAATGGCCCAGGAGAGGGGGTTTGGGGGAGGCGGGGAAGAGAAAGGAGTAAAGGGGGTTGGGCGAGGGAATTGAAGTGGCAGGAGGAGGCGGGGTGGGTGGTGGGAGGGAAGGGGGAGAAGAGAAAGCACTACTCTCTCCCCCACCCTCCGGCGTTGGTTCGTTCGTTCGCATGCAAGCCGCCTGCCAGCCCTGCTACGGACGCGCTGTGGGAGGGGCGACGTGGGGTGGGCTGGTGGGAGGAGGGGAGAGTAACGTGGGGTTTCGATGGGGGTCCGGGGGAGGCGGAGTGAGAGGTGGGGGAGAAGTGGGCGGTCGAGGGAAAAGGGGGAGGCGAGAGAGAGGGAGCAGGGGAGGGGGGGAAGGGTTTGAGTGGAAATGGCATTGAAGGGGATGGGGTGAAGTGGGACTCCTGAGGGATCGGAGTGGGGACGGGGGAGGCGGGGGCGGTGGGCGGCCGTCAGGGCGGGGAGAAGGGTAGGGTTGGGGCGGCGGGGGACAAGCGCTCAGAGGTACCCACTAAGGCCCCTCCCAAGTTCCAAGCACGATCCACCCGACCCGATCCCCCCCCCCAAAAACCCCACTCCCACACCCCCCCTCCCCGCTCCATTCCATTCTGCCACCACCCTTTCCACCCCCCCCCCCCAAACGGGCGGACCCCTTTCTCCCTTCACCCCCTCTCACACTGCCTTACCCCGCTTCCTCGAACCTCTTTTTACTCTCACGCGCCACCCCTGTCCCCTTCCCGACCACCCACACCACACCCCCTTTCCCACACCATCATCGCCGCCGCTACCCCCGCACACGTCCTGCACGTTAACTCCCGCCCCACCCGAAAACCACCCTTCCGTACCCTCACCCACGCATTTGGTGCAAAGGGATGCGTGGTGGTGATGAGAACCTAAAGGGACAAGCACGATTTTCCTTCCCCGCAGCCATTCTACCCAGAAGAACAAGGGTTCGCGACGCGACGCGCGACGCAAAAATAATATCTATACGCGATGATGGAAAAAAATAATCTGACACGTGCCGCGGGGAACCGAAAAATGGCACGGTCTCCGTGAACATAAAGATGAGCGTCGTGAAAATTCAAATTGGGAAGACTCAAATCCGCTCCACAAGCCTTATTTTTTTCGCTCTATCAACACATCCCCGTCTCTATGAATCTCGAATGGCCGCAAGTCATTGCAGCTCCTAAATAACACCGTTTATTATTGTCAACCACTTCACACCCTCCCCTCCCCAGAGCATCGTTTCTTCCACCCCCCTCGCCCCCTTGAGCCTTTCAAAAGCGCCACAACTCACCCCCTCCCCGAACTTTAATCACCCCCAAAAGGTTCTTCGTGCATGCAGGGGACTGGTACACCTAGATCGACTCCGCTTCCGACCTCGTCCCACACCGTCGGAATCCGCAAGGCGTCAAAAGACACCCGCATTGCACTCCACAATGGGTCATTAAGATTGGTTTACTCGGACGACGAAGGAACGAATCCCATGATCGGCGGGAGGGAGGATGGGGTTGATCGTGCAGGAGGGGGATTTATTTACTCGGCAACGCTTCACACCTTTGGAAAAAGAAAACGAACGAAGCATGGCGCAATCTCCAATCATCATCCTCAATTTGTACGTGGGCTAAAGGAGAAAATTAACGACACGTGAACGAGAGAGAGAAACGGAAGGAGGGACCGAGGGAAGGCTGGAGTATGAAGGAAGGAGAATGTCCCTCTTTTCTTTCCTCCATGGACTGGAGTAGCCTCGAGAATCACACAAGGTGACCCGTACTGAATTCCATATGAGCATCCAAAACATACGAAACATTTTAAAAGCGTCCAGTTTCCAGTGGAAGGAAAGCGAGCGTCTACGGACGTCACCTGAGGGCTTTGGCGGAGAAGGCAAAAAGGGTGTTATGGGGAGGAATGGTTGGGGGTTTGGAAGTTGTGGGCTTTACTTTCGGGAGCGATGAGGGGTGTGGACGAGTGGGGAAGGGTCAGGAGGTTGGTCCTACATGGGGGTGGAAGGCAGCGGCGGTGGCCCTTTCCGAATCCACCCCCAAGGGAGAGAGAGAGAGAGAGAGGGGAACTCGATGGTGAGGGCGAGAGGGGTGAGTGACTCCACCGTTTTACTTCCGTCGCTCCGCACAACACCTTTCCCCTCTTGCTCGGGTCCATTCACGTTTTCGGAGTTACAATCAAACCACCCGTTCTCTCCTTCAAGGGACCCACCTATGAAGCTCGCCACCCCCCCCCGTTCGCTCGACCTTATTCAGCTCCATATCCAAACATAGGCAAACACACTCCCCGCAAACAATTTTGCCGCGCGCAACCGCTGCGATCTCGTGGTCAGCGTCATCAAAGTCCCTAGAGAAGTTTGCTCGACCGATAGTGGCGTTCTTACCGAAGCAATCGAAAGGCCACGTCCAGATTGCTAATTCCTATTGCGGAACACACTTCAGTGTTCCCACGCAACAAAAAGGTGAACGAGGCTTAGGGTCGATTCCTGATTAAGGTGATTGGTCGCAATTAACGACCGACAACGGGTTTAGAATAGCAATTAAGGCTTTAAATGTTGTTTCCGAACGTCCTTGGCAAAATAATCGATCATCGAGCTATCCATGAGGCCCTCTTGGAAGATTAACGGCACCCGTTGCTCGGGGAAATCATTAGAGTAGCCCTTAAAACATGGAATATTTCTCTGGCAGCATTATTAAATTCCAATCAGTAAGGCGCCGTGAAGTATTCGAAAGCGCAACGTCCACCGGTCAAACAAAAGCGCAAAACTAATGAGCGTCCGGTAGCCTTTACAATCGCCCGAGTCCCTGTACTAGTTGGGGTCATAACCTTTTGAGCACGCGAGAGGGAACGCGTGAGGTCTTAACAGAGCAACCTTTCCGGAAACACGCGAGAGAGGGAGAATTCTCCTCCCTCCAGTCCCTTCTCTCACTTTCTCCCCGGGTCCAGCGGACCCCTACTCCCCTCCCTTTCCCCCTAGATCCCTCCGCCCTCCTCCCACGCAAACACCCCAAGGGGGCACAAACCCTCTCGACCCCCTCCGTCATCCACCCCTCCCTGGACACCCGAAAGGCCGAACCCCCGCCCCCAACCACACCCTCCGACAACCCTCCCGCTCACCCCCCTGCCCCCTCATCTTCCGCGCACCAAATGAGCTAACCATCCAAGTAAAACCCCTTCGCCACCCCAAAAACAACCAACCACGCCAAAGCAGGGGGACGACGTTGCCAAATCTAACGGCGGCAGAGCGGAAGAAGGGGGTGGGCGATTGTTAATGAAAAGATAGGCAACTCGCGAAATGCTACGAGCGGCTAGAGAAGGGACGATTGCTACTAGGCGGGACAATGTGAGTGGGTTTAGATTCGCTCCGGGCGAAATAACCACTGCCCGTCGTGAGCCGAGGAGAAGCACGCCTTTCCTTCTGTTCACGTAATGTCCGGGCACCCAAAAACGCTCGTGTTTAGGTTGGCCGCGTTTCCTTCCTTCCAAATCCTCCCCTTCCCCAATCCCTCTCTAATACCCCCACCGCGCTCCCTTGCATTCGCATTAATAATCCCTCACTCGCAACGGGAATGGAGGAGGGAAGGCGAGGAGTAAGGGAGAGCCAGCGAGGGAGAGGCGGAGGGAACAAAGGGTTTCTATGGGATTTGGGAGAGGGTGGAAAGAAAGGGCGGATGAAATAGAGGGGAAGTGAGAGGGCCTGGATGGAAAGGGTTAAAAAACCTAGAAGAGTTAAGCGGGATGCGGAAGAGAGCACGGAGGGTGAAGGGGAGATGGTATTTAATAAGTGATCAGGGTATTCACGCGGTTGAAGCAGAAGTGGATTATAGGGGAGGGATATAATGGAAGCATTTGATTAAGTGAGGGAGAAGAAGAAAGAAATGTACTCTTCAGAAAATAAGATACTGCGGCTGAGGAAGAGCACAAAATATGCTAATATTTCCGAAAGAAGGATACAATCTTTTATGGACAGGGTTAACAGAAATCATGACAACAAAATCACGTGAATCAGTACTTTGGCGACACAAATATAATTCAGAATCCTTTAGTACAGACTGAGAAACACCGCCGGGTGGATGAATCCCCGCACGTGACTTTGCAAGTAAGAGGAAACCGTGCTGGCAAACGTCAAAAGGAGGTTTTCACGATAAAAGGTACTCTACCCACTAAAATACGACATACATACAATACGCACACAATTCGCACATATTCATTTGAAGTCATTGAAATATGAATTTCCAAATAGAAAAAAATCAATATAAAATACACAAACTGGTGCATAACGACTTTAAAAGACAAAAGGCTGCTACTAAAGCATGAGAAAAGTTAAGCAAGTGATATTATATATAAAGGTTTCTGGTATAATTAAGTATTCTTATTTATAAAGACGGAATTGAAAGACAAAGCAACCAAGAGAAAGGTTTACAATTATTTAACGATTAATATTGTAGAAAGTAGCCAAACAATGGAACACTTCATGACGAATACTATTTATTCTAGGCGTTTACATCGGAGGGTCTCGGGTTAAACCCGAAGTCGTACTGTATCTCTGATCGTCATTAACTTACGATTTCTCGGATACTAGGTTTTACTGGGACAACCGAAGAGGATTGGGGAGATAAAGTGATTCTCCTGAGATACATTGCAATTGTTATTTGCCATACAGATTAGTTTGGGGTTAACTCAAACCTCATACGTTGAAAAAAAAAGTTTTTCGAGTGAACTTGAACAATGTTTTCGATCAAGGTCACCCAATCCTAAGTTTAAAAAAAAAAAATCTTTCGCATGCGTTTTAATTTTTTTTGCACTTACGACTCATGTCAAATTGCTCAGGAAACATTACAGACAGTTAAGAATTGTACAATGTTATATTCGTTCGATGCCATAAAATGACATGTTTGCCAGTCATCGAAATGTGAAGATGTGAACTACTTTGCACACTACGACAGCAGACCAGAATTATTTTCATCGTCAAGCAAACGGGGATTGTGGATGTCGATGTCTTCCATTTGTATATTTTTAAAACCAAGCAAATTAGCTCAGTCATCCCACACGCGTTATCATGTTTCTTTCGCCATTATTATGGCCAACAATTTCGAAGCAAGGAAATGCTATCGTTTGAGAAGAACTAAGGCCAAGATGAAAATATTTGCCCGATCAACCATGGAATTTACCAGTGACTCCTCGAGAGGTTACTAGATTTTTGCCCACTAGTTGACATTATTCAAACTTCAGGACTTCAAATGCGCAAAGAATTTCTCATTACTCTGACGGATAAGAATATATTCGTGACTACAATCAATGTTTAATGCATCAGACTTGGGTTTGTGTACCCATCAAAAGGAAAGAGAATTTAATTTCAAGCTTTAAATAACCAGATTAGCTATCAACATTATAATTTAGCCTTGCGGCCCCTAACAACGTTAAAAAAATTTAGGTACCTATGCATCTATTTCTTAGAGAAGATACAAAATCATGAATTAACAAAACGGGTGCCAAGAGTAAATACCTCCCATACTACGTGGTTAACTTGCCGTTTTTGGTAAGACTTTCATAAGAACTTTAGCTGTCTCTAAACTTACCATGATTGAGAAAGAATCAAATGATATGAAATTTAATTTAACATAAACTGGAGCGCCATTATTTTAAACATTTTTCACAGACAAGGGTGAACAATTGTTGTGAACTTTACGCTAATCAGCAGAATGCTACACGATTCCGAATGTCCTCGACATAAATTGCATTTACAATGGATTGGGTTTCCATTACCATCAGTATAAGACTGTTTACCATTACCAGCGAGTTCCGTGAACACCTTTCGGTGACCCGCGATCAAAGATTATTCGACGCTTTTGCCGATGGTTACATTCGATAAAAGCCACGAATCACGTATTGCGGCACCCGTATGCGAGCATGGGCTCATGGGATAACGATCAGCATGTATGCGGCTGACTCAGTGAGCATAACAGGAGGTCAACAAGGATCTCAAACAGAAGCATTATAATGGCACAACGGTATCTGAATCCCTAACAAATAGGGATAATCAGGATAAAACTTTTGGGTTTGGAATACGACCTAAGCTGAACAAATATCTTGCGAGACTTGCTTTGTCATAGCCTTTCCCAACAGTCTGAGAAATCCTTTAATACCCAAAATAAGCAAACTGGTACCTGGGTAACGTTTCTCGATGTTAAAAATGGCTTTAATAGTCGGTCCTCTGCGAAGTTTTACGTGAATGTAATATAAAATTATCAAACCATCATGCGGTGTAACGCAAGCATATAACCATTTACCACAATTGCAGATGTCATCATTGAAAATGTTGTGGACTTGTGGCTTTGAGAAAAGGGCGCAGAAACTTGGAGTAAAAAAAATCCCGAGTAGCATAATCGTTTCCAAAAATGGCATTTCCCACGACAAAGAGTTCTATTTTAAGTTCTTGTTATTGTACTGAGTATTTGTAAAAACACTCCAATTAATAAAAATTTGAACTGCTGAAAATATATGCTTTCCACCTGCATAGGCTCCGAACCATGGACATGGGAGCGCCATAATGTATTCTGCATAACATCGGCTCCATCGTAACCCGCTTCTAAATGCACGATGGACCTTCCCGGCGGGAATCCAACTACACGTGCCGGTACCTCGTTCGCCCCGGGTCCGCGGGAATGGAGAGTATTTGCATTTGCCAGTACGGTCGACCCCTTTTGGCTTTAACAAGTGCCGCGACGTACGGGAATACTAATGACGGTATCAACACTTCGATCACGTTGAGGTGACTATTGAACTTGATAAAGAGGGAAGGGGATAGGGGAATCTTTCGATGAACGCCCAATAGTTCAGAATTTGAAGGGCATGGGTGGGGCCCCACTGGAGTACGGTTGGAAAAGGGGAGCGGGGTGAAGGAGGGCGGGGGGGAGATGGGGAGGTCGGAAGGCGGAGGAGCTGCTGGGGGAGACCTACATCCTCATCGTCCTTCACGCATGCCTCTAGAGCAATTGGCCTCATTTGAGGACGATTCGATGTATTGAGCCCTGACCGTTTGTTTGAAGCCCGCGCTGAGGTCAACCCATTCCCCCAATACAATGAATATGCCGGAAAATTAGGATGTTAGACAGCTGTACGGGAAGCACGCATAAGAAAAAGTATATCGAAGCATCTTTATAATACACACATAAAACAGTGGAATAAACGAGATAAATGCCTCGACAGTTTACGTAATACGTCAGTGTTCCAAATAATATGCTTACCTCTATGAAGTGGGGGACGTGGTAGTTCAGTAAGTAGAGCGTTTAACTACGAAAGAGAGGGCCCAGATCGATTCCAAGGGACCCACCCTCTGGTACCCTCAGCTTTACCCAAACTGTGTGATTTTTCGGATCTTCCACGGAAACCATAGTCGGCACAAGGAAAGGAACCAATCCCCCTTCCCTGATGTGAGAATTGGGCTTCGTATGTTATTATGTGAGTATAGACTATCACCTATCAAACCGACATTCGGGTTGATAATTGTGGCTAATTAAGTGTCAATGGAAATGTAATCTTTCCACTACAGTGTCATTACTTTTTTTCTACACTAGTCTGCACGATCTAATATGAACACAAAGTAAAACAGCAAAAACTAACGATTCAATAACATATCCCTTAATTATTACGGTTAAAATGATTCTCACATGCCTTCAGTGACTGGTGTATCCGCGAGTAATTGATATCTCATTTCCATCATCAGATAAAGCTTTTTAATAACGGCAAGTATTTGTACTTGGCTCTGTTTCGAAGGACGCATTTTACAATTTACTGAGAAATTATCTCATGAGTGGGATGAGCTCTTGCGCCACAAGCAATGCATATTCTACCCGAAAATTGCCCCAAGGCGAAGATACTGAGGAAGTACATAAATACGGAGGAAGATCTGATCAACCACAGTAATGAGGGTAGAGAACAATTTCCGGCGAAGGTCAAAAACTTTATTTCATACACCCGCATATAGTGTCCATGAGAGAGCGAGGGACAATGGCCGAGACAGATCGTCACAGACCATCCGACCTCAGAAAGTGACGTCAGGGACAACTTCGCCCCTAAACCATTCCTCAACACGTCCCAGGAATCCTCTCGGCGGGGCCGAATGACACACCCCTCTCCCATTGGTGGAAACTGAAAATTCATAATTCATGGACCACAAATCTCGTACATTCGGACCGAGGCATTTAAAAAATGAGTGAGAAAGAGAGGGGCCCAGAGGAGGCGGGGGCACACGAATTCAGAAGAAAATATGCAAACAAGGCAAAAAGAACGGATCGGCGCGATCGAGGCCGCAACCGTGGAGGCATTCACCTCTTCGACCACCGAGCGCGTTGCGGGAAGGCCGAAAATCCTTCCTCCTTGCCTCACCCTCCGCCCGTTTCCCCAAACCGCCCCTAACTCCCTCCCCCTTTCCCGTCCCCCAGAACCGCGTAAATCAAGGGCGTCAAACAAAAAGCCTCCGAAAGGGAACCTGGGACGGACGCAACCAAAAAGGGAATGTAACAGCCGACGCCCGTGCGGGTTGGACTCCGCGGCGGCGGGGAATGACGCGGATAACGGGGGGGTGGGGGGGGTTGAGGAATTCCCGCCACCATCGGACCCATCCACCGAGAGCCTACGCCCCAAAAAGGGATGCCGCCCGCTCTCCTGTAACCCTTCCTCCGACTCCCTCAACCTTTACTCCCCCCTCCGCCAGCCAAACTCAGACACTGTCGAAAGGGCGGGGGAGAATGGAGAGCTATGGTCACTCGGGGGGGAGGGGCTCCGAGAGGGGAGGAGGTGGTAGAGTTAAGATAATGAGTAAGACTTCGACGAGGAGAGAGATAAAGGTCTTACAAAATTGGCTGGGTGAAAACGGAGAGGGTGGTGGCATTAAAGGGACATGTTGCGAGTGAGGGGAGGGTGACACCGGGGGATGGAGATGCAAGGGTTTCGGCGAGGTATGGGGAGGGGATTCCGGGCTTTCTGAAGGTGTGACCAACCTGCTATGGCACTTTGGATGGGGGGGGGGGGAGTGTCGGCGACGCGGGTGGGGAGGGAGCGAGCTTTCGCGGGGCGATGGAGGTAATAGATTCCGGGGGTGCGATGGGTGATGGGGACGGGAGAGTGGATGGGTGGCCGATCGGCGAATGGGGAAAGGGCGTGAAAAGCCGGGGGTAGAGGAGGCGGGTCCCCTTCCGATGGAATATTCCCTGATTGATGGGGCTTTGAGCGTCGATTTGATTTTAGACGGCAGGCCCCCGGGTTGCCGCACTCAGAGATGACGAAAGGGAAGTGCCAATCAACGTGACCGTGCTTCGCTTGCGAGTGACAAGCGTTTAGGAGATGAAAAAGATAACGCCAGTCGGCACGGGAGGGGGTTGCAGATTCGGACGGACGGGCGGAGGGTGGTTTTTGCCGGCTACGACGAAGCCAGCCGGGAGACGGTGGTGGAAGGGCAGCCGAGGAGTGGGGCGGCGGCGAGGGAGGGACCGTGATTTTCGCGGACACTGCTCCGAACATCACGGATCGATTCAGTGTTTCGGATTCTATTCCATTCTTTCGGAGAGAGGACTTGTATGACACACACGCCCTTTTGCGAAAGCAATCCAAACATATCCATGTCACCGAGCCGGAAGCCGTCAATTCGATCCGCTGTCGGAGCTTCTCATGCCACCGAGCAGGGAACCACTCCAGAACGAAAGTCAGGTTGATTCACTTATCTGGAGCTGCGGTGGAATGTGCACTTGAAAGGCCATTACCACGGCGATAAAAATTATTAGGCTCCTCCTGTGTTTACGCAAAAAAAAAGAGTTGTAAAACGTGGAGTTCGCACAGGAAACCGATGTTACACTTCACCCACGAGATGTTTTCTTTCAGGCAGAAATGGAGTCAAAATTCATTAAAAGAAAATTGGAAAAATGCTTTGTCGGGATACGATCGCTAGGGAGAACTATAGAGCAACAAATAAGTTAAAATTTTTGCAATGGTCATTATCTATATCTATAAGATTCCCTAGAAGGCAGGAAGTTCATCCACATCTGGCATGCACAGTAGGCCCATTTGTAGCGACTTACTGTACTTCATAAATTGGTAGTAAAAAAATACCTGTTCCATTAATGAAAATATCACACGCGCAAAACTCGTGGAGACAGTACATCATCATTAGATGACTGATCAAGAAAAGAAAAACTTGCTATCTCAGAAAAACTTCTTTGATATTACTCAAGAATGAAACCAATATCAACGCTGTACAGAAAAAAGGAAAAATGACAGCCAAATCAGTTAATTCGATTGTCCGTTTGGACCGAATAAAGAAAACTTCCTCAGTATTTATGTAAGCAACCTTGAATTAAATCGTGATGCATTACGGCCTTAGCTTACTACCATAATAAACATCAGTACCTAGACCTATATGGCGGAGCATAGATGCCACCAAGCACAAAAGTGAAAACTAAAAAAATCCCAAGCATAAAGGATGGCTGAAAGGATTGGTCGGCCAATGTCTTTATGTAAGTAAGACGCAAGAAAGGAGGAACGACGGAGAAATTATGACATAAAATACTTAAAAACAGACCGGTGGAAACGGACAATGTGTGAGACAAAGGAGCAGCCATAAAGATACCTTGCTTACGGTCTCCCGTGGTGTGGGTGGAGGTCGGTCAGCGAGAGAAAGAGGGCCGCGAATAGTAAGGATGGCCTGGTCCAGGGAATAAAGAAAAAGACGACAATAATAAAGCGAAAGGATGAGTTTGCAGGGGAGTCGGGCAGGTTGGGTGTGCATACTCGAGGGGAGCACGTGTAAGCCGTGTGCCCGAGGAGTTCGCTGAAGGCTGCCGCCGGAGGCCAGGAGTCTGCGTCGCCCGGACTCGATACAATCCGGGTCGTGATACCGGCTAAAATATTTCCACGAGTGGACGTACGAACAACGGCCGCAACAAGCCTGGGCCATATTTCCCGCACGGCACGGGGAGTTTGGTTGCGGGGCAGGGTACAAGAGCAGACCTGGATCACAGAGTTCCACGAATTTATAGCGCTATGGAATTCCCGAGCATGCTCCGATGCATGCAACGGTGATATAGATTGTTTGGCAGTCCTTCTACCTACTGGCTGCTCATGAAATCTGAGCATCACATCGATGATGATAATCGGTCATCATCTAAAATAGGGATCGTTTCCAAGAACAATTTCCAAAAAATATCTCAGAATTCGGTAAGATAACGAAATTCTAGATAAAGCCTACGAAAGGGTTCCACCTAATCGAAATTCAACAAAACTAACGATTTTGGATTGTACAAACAAAGCCCTGGAAAGAGTAATAATTTCTCCAATTTAGAACCCGTTGCTAAAAGTCAAGTTCTCTCTCTGACCCTTGTACATTAACTGAAGATCCGACAAGCAAGCACTCATGAAAAATCCACGAAGTTTTCGTCTATTTTCCATCTATTCTTCAGCTAATTATTCGAGTATGTACTTTCATCACTTATCACACTCTTCTCAAAATTCTCTCTTAGTTTTTCCACTGTCCTGGCTATCTTTGATTATTCCAAAGAAGACACCCTTTGCTTAAATGCCGAGTGCCTTGATTATTTCTCCGTTTAAGAATTGTCAAATCCAGGTGTCTTACTCTTCATGTCTTTCACGGCACTGTCGAGCTTTCTTCTCAGTATCTTAAAGCCCCGTTCGTCTACTCAACTTAAAATCATCTTAAAATGGTCTGTGGCCTTGGTTGAGTTCTTCAATGTATTCTTTCCAAACTCTTCCCATCGACTTCAGCCTCTCTTATTATATTTCCATTAGCACCTCTGATCGGATATCATCCTTCTTTCTCTGATGTCTCTTCACCAGTTTATTAGCATTTCGCTGTTTCCCTAGGTGGAAGGCAAACTAAATTATGAGTACAATTACAATTGGTATTACAATAGTTTTTACAGATTTTCTTAAATGAAATAAAACAACCAAAAATTTTTCATTTTAAGTTAAAAATTAAAAGTCGTCCTACAGGGTGCGGCAACTTAACTTCCTTTTTTTTCAAACGCTATCAAAAAATGAAGTTATATTGCCGCACCCTGTTATTATTATTAGGTAATCTACCGGTTAAGGTAGGTTTTTGGATGGACACAACTATCAAATAAACATTTTGTGACTCCCCATCTAGCAAACTAATCTATATCAGGTCCCTCTTCATCTCGGTGTACTTCTTTCCTCCCTTCATCCCGTCCAACATCCCTATCCTGTTCCTACCCTTACCTCGCTTGCCCAACATTCTCCCCTCTATTACCCTCTTCAACATTCCACTACCGCTCAATACGCCTTTCATCCATTTTTTCTGCCTCCATAGGATTTCTCTCAACAAACCCCTCTCCTCCCCCACCATTTCTAGTACTTCCTCATTTGTTTTCCTTTCTGTCCATTTCACCTTCTCCATTCTTCTCCACACCCACATTTCAAAAGCCTCCAATCTACGTCTATCCTCCTGCTTCAGCGACCACGTTTCCGCGCCGTACATAGCTACGCTCCATATCAGAGTTTTTACGAGTCTTGTCTTAACATCCCTACTCAACGTCCCCGTCATCAACTCCCTCCTCCTTGAGAAAGCCTCCTTGCCTAGCGCAATTCTTCTCCCTACGTCCCTACCACTTTGACTGTATTGGTCCAAAACACTTCCGAGATATGTAAACTGTTCTACCTGCTCTATTTTTTCCCCGCCTATTTAAATATTTAGCTTAGCCTTTTTCTTTCCGGAAAATCGCATAACCTTTGTTTTATTAATATTGATTCTCATCCCATATTTATCGCACTGAACCTCCAATTCATTCAACAATGCTTGCAACCCCTTGGCTGACTGAGCAACTAATGCTTGGTCATCAGCAAACCTAACCGATTTTACGAATTCCCCTCCGACTTTCATTCCTACCTCCAGTTCTTCCCATGCCTCTTTAATCATTTCCTCTACATATACGTTGAACAGTACCGGTGACAATGGGCAACCCTGCCTTACACCTCTTCCTAACACTGCCCATCCGGACTCTCCGTTCCCCACTCGCACCTGAGCAGTCTGAGACATGTACAGGTTGCGGATCAGTCTCCTGTCCCTCCAATCCATTCCTATTTTCTGCAATACTACATTAATGCTAAAGGTCGTAATGAAAGAAAGAATATTTTTTCTACGTGATGTGGCCCCACCGTTATAGGGCCTGTCTTGATCGTTACTCCACCAAAGGCGAGTTAGAATACGCACTAAGAAAGAATTTTCCCCATCGTTTTACTGTGCGCGCGTAAGAAAGTCGCACACGGTAAAGTTGAATATATACTCTCTCCCACGAAGGACTCAACGGCCAAAAGATGGTACTTTTGGAAGCATTTCCATTTCACGAAGAGAATTACTGCCAGTGAAACTCGCGTGACTTACGAAAAACATTTCGGCCACACTCAGCAAATTCTTTGGATAAAAATCTTAACTATATACATGCTATGTGAATCAAGTGACATCAGCTAATACTTTTATTCTACAGCCAGCTATTCTTTTAATAAACCTATTTCACCTTGTTGTTTCTGTTAAGTAGCAGGATTGCATTGATAAAACTAGGGATAGCAATATAGGAATAGCAACTTTCATTAATTTTAATAAGATAGAAATATGGAAAACACATGATAAATATTTTAAATATTCACTTTCAACATTTATGACAAACGAGGCTGTAAAATGAGAAAAACGATAGAGTAGAACGGAAAATTGAGGTTCTGGATACAGGTAAATTATTTTGACACCCAGTTTTTTTTCTACTTTACGTCGGATTGGTGTTGGAATAATGGGAAGAGCGTCTGATTAATGATTGAGGGTCCAATGTTTAAATTCTGCCTAAAATATGGAAAACACCATCTTAAAAAATTCGAGCGATGCTATTTTGAGATGAAACTACGGAGGTAAGAGCCCATCCTTTGACGGGCTTATTGCTCTTGCTCCGAATTTGCTCCTTCATATTCACACGCCCCGACTAAGATTCTGGTTTGGGATGAGCTCCACCCACACCTAGCGAAACAAACCAACCCGAAGATTACAGCGGGTGAATGTCACGCCAAAAATAGTGGGTTTTTCCCATTCCACCACAGAAATTTTGGAAAAAGACACGCGAAAGTTTCTACAATTTTATGCAAGGGGAAAAAGAAAACCAATGAAGAAAGTGAGTTCGTTAAAAAGCTCATTTAAATGGTTCCGCAATTCGATAGTATCAAGAACGATAAATCTATGGTTAACTGTTTTGGCTTTAGTCATACGTCAAGTCTCGTATCACTAACTACCAGTTTTGGTCTAGCGATTGCAAAACAATTGAAAATTTCCAAAAATATCAGAAACTGCATATCAGGAACCACTTTTCAAGTCTTACTGCAGCCGGGAAGAAAGGAATTGTTTCTTTTTTAACATCATTAGGAACTTCACTGCTCTGGTTTAGTAACAGTAAACAGAGTTCTCAAAAATAAAATCCACAGGCTCCACTCTAAATTTGAGGAAATTGTTAATGTTTGGTAACAATAACTTTGCGCCATTTAATTACACTGCAATACTTAAATTTCATGACCTAAAGTTAACATTCAAATACACGACGACAACTCATGATGGCACTTTAATCTTGACACCAGACGGAGAAAATCCAAATAGTAAACTCCACTAACAAACCTCACCAATTACATTGGTAAGTTTAATTTTTCATTGGCTATTTTCGGTTGCATTAACGGTAAATAATTACCGTTCCACATGACAGCTCAAATAATAATAAAAATTCTGAAGCCTAGTCCGTCTTGAATGTAATGAAACGGCAAAAGAAAAAAGCGTTTTGTTCATTATGGATGCAGTCATTCTAATATGAAGTTGAAATAAGATATTTTAAGCCAATTGGGAACACATCTGCATGAAAATAAGCTTGCAAAATTAAATTATTATATTTAACAGTGACGTATTAAACAACTTAAAACTAATGATGGTCACAGACGATATAATGACCGCATTATTTTGCCGAGAATCATTCAATTATCGAACCCCTGTAACATTCTGAGGACATTGGTAAGAAAAATAAACTTGCGCTGCCGAAAAACCGTATGCTGTACGCCAAAAATCTAATCATTTTACATTCGGACACGAGGAAAACGCAGCCATTCGGAGCTAGTTATATATATTTTCCTGTGGTAAAAAGCCCAATTTTTGTGGTATTTTTAAAAACGAACCGATAGCTAAACCAAATGACAACCCATTCTCTATAAAGAAGACAAGGAAGGGAATGATGAGTACAATTGACCCAACTTTAAAATCGACGAAAATTCTAAGAGGCAGGTAATACTTATGCAAATACGCGCACGCTGCACTTTTGAAGCATTCTACTTGAGGCACTCACAATGCTTTTTACTAATTGCAATAGAATACATTATAAACACGGTGTTTCTATGACAAGAAGGTAAAATATAAAGTTCGGGTGAATGACAAGTGCACCTAAAACATGCCATTCAAGTAACCCAAACCACAGCCTATTCTTCAGTCCAGAACAATATCCGCACTCCGCATTATAAATCTGTTCCCATTCCTTCCATTTCAATAGCATTTTTCCCGGATTTCACAGAAAACCTAGCGCGCATTCTTAGCTCCCATTTTGAGAAGTCACAAATGCCCCCGAGCTTTCTTTTTTTTGGGGGGGAAAGAGAGCAAGAAAACAAAATAAAAGTTTACTCATGGTACGAGCGAGTTTCCAAAATAACTCTGCGGAGATTAAAAATTTTCCAACTCCCCCCGGAGCACGAAATACATAAAATGCCGTCGACCACTGGTGCGTGAGGGGAGAGAGGATTTCGAGGAACAAGGAGTGGGACTGCGGGGGAGGGGGGGGGAGGGATAAAGGCGAGAGATGGCAACGGAGGCCAAGAGTGGGTCTGAGGGGGGTGGGAAATGGACGGGAGGAAGGGAAATCGGGTTTCGGAGATGATACGGAGGAATTAAAGGGTGGACGGAAAAGGACGGGGGCGGGAGTGGGCTGACGGGACAGGCGGGGGTGGCCGGAGGGGGCGGGGGAGAGAGACGGGCTGGGTCACCCCAGGGGGGTTGGAATAGACGACATTCCGGTGCAACCGAGCGCGATGGCAGCGGCGCCGCGGACCCGCAATCAGTATGCGGATGAAGGCGACGCTGGCATTCTTGGGAATCGCGTTCCTTGAGACGCCACCGGGAGCCGTTGGCATCGGAGGGGGCCATTGGGCGAGAGGGGGGCCACGAGGCAGGGGGATGGCGTACGGGAAGAGACGAGCTAGAGTGTTGAGGAAAAGGGTTCCGCATGGAGGAGAGGGTACCCTAAATTTCTGAACACGATCAAGTGGGTAAACTTCTTACTTAACAAACGAAGAGTTGACCAATGAGATTTCAATTTTTTTGTCCCAGAATGGCCACTGGAATTAATAATTAGTTTCCAAATGCATGAGTGAGAGGCCTTTCGCCTTCAACCCACCCACTTTACCGTCAGCTCAAGGTTTGCCTCGCCAACCTATGGAACTACGTTTTTCTGTCACCCTTGAATTTCCTCTCAACCTTAAGTAGTCTAGCAATAAATGTTTCACGCATGTTACGTTTATAACATCTTACTCCAAGGTTTGTCGCCGTAGCTTAACTGGCAGTTGGCAGAAACCCTTCGTTTATGTCTGTTTGAAAGAGCATCCCGTGGAGATGGGCTCAAACGGGGGATTTAAGTTTGCCATTATAGCAACGTGATTGGAAGGGTGGAGTGACCGCAGACAAATGAACTGCCAACTTCCACCGGAGCATAAACCATAAATGTAAAAGTGCATCTTTCGGTCAGAGCTGAAGCTGATTACCGATTGACTGGAGGAGGGCTACGCCCTCCGAACCTTACTTATTATTATCTCGCAAAATCTAGTGCCAGACTTCCCAAGAAGACCCATATTCAATTTATAGGCCGGGCAGAATATTTTCACAATCATTATTTGTTGCCTAATATGGAATGCAGGAAATATATCTTATACAAAGAAACATAGGATAAGCCTTGTAGCGAACCTGATGCCTAATTAATGAGCGTTATCATCCACATTTCTCTTGATAGCATTTCTCATATCTATGTATGATAACTTTTCCAGAGTATTATAAATGTAACGTAAATAAATAACACTTTTCTTAAAAATATATGTTTTATTTCTCCCTCCTCTCCCAAAACCTTCCATGTCAATCCCGCACTTCCAAACCTATCCCCGCCTTCCCCTTCCATCGAGCGTCGTCTCCGCCTGCATCCTACTCCTCAGTTCCTCCTGTCCGTAAGAAAAGGTGGTCCTGCCACTGAAAATTCGTGCGAGTGTCCTTTTTATGTGTTTTTTATTAATATGTATTTGTTGTCCAACGCCATCACGCTCCTTCATTTCAACTATTGTTCACATTTGAAAGACTTTCGTTTCCTGTAAGTTTCTGTTTAATAATAATAATAATAAGAAAGACTAATATTAAACATCTAAGAAAATAATAATAATATATTCATCGCGGAAATTTCTAAATAAAATGCAGTAGTGCGTGTTAGTAACTGGAAACAATTGGAATGTAAAAGGGAACACATCACTTAACAAGTAGGAAATAATAAAAAATTGGGGGCTCCATTCATTCCTCATACTCTTTGTGCCCCACTCCATTGTCCCCCACCCTGTAAATACAAGTATATAAATTATTGCTTGACAATAGTCTTTTCTCGAAGATGTTGCCTATACGATGAAACCGGGCGAATATCAATAAATATTTCTGAAAATATTCATAATTGTGTTACTTAGTTTAAATATAAGGATATGCTCTCAATACATTACTATCCAGATAAAAAGATGAGTAAATCTTGCGCGGCAAAATCACACACACAAAATTATGGCAACATTAACAGGCAGTCGCACCCCATTGGAAATACCAACGCGTGGATTTTTAGGAATAAAGCACCCGAAAGGTATTTCTTTGCAGTGAATTCATTAAATCTGGTTTATCACGCAGCGTCAAAACATACCGCTGAAGCTTAATACGTCATGATAATACTCCACAGATAATAAATACAAAATAAATCATTCCACTAAAGACTGAATGAACAAGGTCGCTGAAAGAATGACGATAGTTATGACGAAGAATTAAAATACATGAGCCTAAAATAAAAATAAATCACTATGCAAATAATTTTAGCCATCTCAAAAGTACTAAATACAAATGATCGCACATAATGCCTCAACAAATGTTTTATCAAGCTGCTGCTATATTTTAAATATCACGCGAGAAACTGGGTGTTGTAAAATCAGCTAGCTGTCTCGTCACCACATTTTTATTGGAAGATAAAGAGCCGGGTAGAGTGGCTATTGTGGCCTCAAATATCCACCAACAAGAACAGATCCAAGGAGGCATAATGAAACCATTCTTGGGGTCGATGACATGAGATGGTCAAGTTGTCTAATTTTAAAAGATTAAGGGGTACGATAGAAAGAAATACAACAGCGAAAGAAAGTGCACAGCCATCCTCTACATGAGAACGATGACTTTATTCCATGGTCTATGAACGTTTAACGAGCGACATCGTGCACGTCTGGCTCGGAAATTCTCCGATTCTGTCTTAGTGAAGCACGAAATGTGGCAAGAATGAACGATTTCGAAACGCCTTCATAGATCCACGACACCGGAGTCAAAAATGAATCCCGAAGGCATATTAACGACCCATCTCCGTCGAGGAACTGGTATGAAACGATGGTTAAGTACGGCGCGAGGCACGACGGCGGCGATCGGATGCTGCCGAGGAATGAACGACGGTGGAGGGGTGGGAGAGTCGTGGACCAAAGGGGAAAGAGAGATGATCCGTACCACGAGCCTCGGTCGCAGGCCGCCGCAGGACCGATCTTCCTGGCGACGGACGTGGCGGCGCCGAGTGCCCGACCCGACCCCCCCCCACCTATTTCATAAGGGTCCGGGCACCACAGACTCGCCATAAAAGCTCTCTTTCTCCGTCCCCTTAAAGCTCTTTCCCTTCCAGCAGAGATCCGGTTTTCCTTCTCTCTTCCCGGTACACGCACGCCAGCACAAGAGTGGGCTGGGAGGGGAGATAGAAGATCGAGAAGGTGTACGGGGGGGGGGGGGGTGAGTAGGGAGCAAAGGGAGTGGTCTCCCATCAAAAAGCGGCGCGCAATCCGATGCTGGAGCGGCGAATTCAGTGGACGCAGTGCACTCCGCAGTAGAATTAGAAGCCGAAGACCATTTCTTTTCAAGTAATCTTTCGTGCACTCGATCCAGCGAAATAGCAAGCCCACGGACGGTGGACACGGGATTCTCGGGGCTTGAGGGCCGCCGCCCGGTTGACGCATTTTCGAAGCGACGGACGTTCCCGAAAGCAAAAGTTATTTCTTTAGCAAAACGCCGCGTTAACTTCTACATTTGATGGGTCCAGATCGGGTGATAGTCTGGTGGCACACTAACCTATCACCCGATATTCACACACTAAATATTTTAATGATACGTTTTATGCATTAGTTTTAACTTTTAATGACTGGAAATTACATCAAAGAAAATTTCACACACAACAAATAATACTGGAAAGTTTAGGTAGGAAATACTCTTGAGTCATCTCGGAATGCACCCAAGTGCGACAAAATTATTATTCGGTGTGACAAATAATTTTCCGGTCGTCTGAGGTTGAGTTTATGGATAGCCTTTATTCATTCGGAAAAAGGACTGGGAAGGTTGACGTTATAAAAGAAAACTGTCAATTATTCCAAGGTACATGAATTCGTCATGGCCGACAAAGCAACTTCGGGGCTGAATACCACGTAACACATGAAGAACGGTGCTCGTATAATAAATACATACTTAACTAGGCAGTAATATAGAATGCATACCGATGTATTCAGACCAATGATATTCTTTACAAATTAATTTCCAGTAATTTATGAATATAAGTCAAAACTACTGAAAGAGATGAGGGTTTTAGATTCGGAAGAATTTAGAAAACGGAATACGAAGGTGCGAACTGCTAGATTTATCATTTATTACAACAAAATACACAGAATTATAAAGTCACCGTCAATGAATAAAAGGAAGAATTAATGCACGTAATTCCACATTTGTTAAACTTATAACGATTTTTTTTAAATACAACGCTTTATTAAACAAGGAAATAATTAATGAGACATTCATGCTTGGTAAGTATTTTCACGAAACTAACTGTTACAGGGTTCGTCCGGAAGATAAGTGTACTGATTTTTTCCCACCGCTCCAGGCGCGCCCAGCACCGCTCTGACGGGCTGCGATTGGAGGGGGGTATGTTGGCAAGCGACTCTGAAAAAGGCAGTCGGCTCTGAGCTGTGGTGTAGTGAGGAGCTCTATTAACGCGAACCTCCACGCTCGACCCACGTCACGGAACGCGATGCCGAAGTTTTTGGAGCAGCGTTATTCCATCAAATTTGCGGTAAAGCTTGGGAAATCGTCTACCGAAACTGTCGGTATGATTAACCAGGCTTACCGGGAGTCGGCCATGTCCAGAAACATGATCTTTCGGTGGCACAAGATGTTCGTGGAGGACAGAGAAGAGGTCGACGACGAACCACGGCCTGGACGCCCATCAACGACACTCACCGACGAAAATGTACGAAGAGTTCGCGATGTACTGAACTTTGATCGTCGTCTTAGTGTTCGGATGATAGCAGAGCAGTGTAATGTGCCAAAAACAATAGTGCACGAGATTATTAGGGACCAATTACAGATGCGAAAAATTTGTGCAAAGTTGGTGCCGAAAGTGCTCAGTGATGATCAAAGACTCAATCGTTTGGAAATCGCGACACAACTTGCGGATCACTGCAAAAATGATCCACACACCACAGGACTTCTTTCTGTTCCCGAAGATAAAGAGGAGTTTGAAAAGAACGCAATACGGGACTTTGGACGCCGTCAAAGAGGCCGTGACGACGTGTCTTCGAGAGGTTCCCGATGATGTCTTCGCGGGAGCGTTCCAGGAATGGGAACGCCGCTGGAACAAGTGTATCGACTCACAAGGGTCCTATTTTGAGGAATATTAGCTTAAGATATGTAAAAGTGTAATAATTTTTTTTTCCTGAGCTCAGTACACTTATTTTCCGGACGAACCCTGTAAATACGACCGTGGTTACAAATTTAACTAACAGAGACACATTATTGGTTCTCGAAAGCTTTTCCTAACGTTCCCAAACGTAATATTATCCCATTAAAGTACAACGGCATCGAAGCCTACAGTAAACCTAACAGCGAAATTCACGATGGATAGTAAAATTCACGAACTTCACGATGGTAATGAAACATGACAGGGTTCAACGATTAATGTCCTCGGTTTCTCAAGATAAATGAAACTACAAGTGTAAAACTATGCTCACATGAAGAACCAAAAGCATTATCCAACG
Organism: Hetaerina titia; assembly: GCA_037158775.1. Taxonomy (NCBI): domain Eukaryota; kingdom Metazoa; phylum Arthropoda; class Insecta; order Odonata; family Calopterygidae; genus Hetaerina; species Hetaerina titia. The sequence continues at coordinate 65,454,332 of CM073769.1, forward strand.
ACAAAGCTTACTACAAAGGTAAAATTACACGTACCCGCTATCGTCTAAAAATAAGCTGGTTACGTCACCAGTACGGCTATACGTACTCCCCGTCTCTGATCAGTTGGGAAAGCCGACATTTTAAAGCCGGCTCAAACGCGATCTACGGAGCACACAATTGGATTAAAAGAACAAGGGTTGCCGAACTTGAGCACCCGTTTCGGCCTTCGACGGCTCAACTAAAAAAAAAATCCACGCGACATATTTCACCTCCACGCTCCCGATCTCGTCCCGTCCTACCCACTGCACGACTTAAAAACTTTCCCAGTCTCACCCCTTCCGCCCCTCACTCTTAACCTTTCCCCTTCCACCGGATCCACGGCAATTCCCGGCGGAGAAAAAGCGCCGCCGATGCACACGAACGGGAGGTGAGGGGAGCAGTCGAAGGGATTGGAGGGAGGGTATGAGGGGGGGGGGGGGGTAAGATATCGGATGTGAGGAGACCAGAGGAGCTTGCCATCTCGAAGAGGAAGGAGGCGGAGGATAAAAGGGCGTCTGGCATCGATAGCCTTGAAGCCGGACACGACTTTTCCCCGGCGCAGGAGCAAATGAAGGTAACCTACCACGGACGCCAAGCGAACGATCTCGGACATAGGGATACATTTACACATGCACGCACAAATTGTACACATTTATATATATATATATATATATATATATATATATATATATATATATATATATATATATATATATATTATTATTAGGTAGTCTACCGTTTAAGGTAGGTTTTTGGATGGACACAACTATCAAATAAACATTTTGTGACTCCCCACCTAGCAAACTAATCTACTATATATCAGGTCCCTCTTCATCTCTGTGTACTTCTTTCCTCCCTTCATCCCGTCCTGCATCCCTATCCTGTTCCTTCGCTTGCCCAACATTCTCCCCTCTATTACCCTCTTCAACATTCCACTACCGCTCATTATGCCTTTCATCCATTTTTCCTGCCTCCATATATATATATATATATATATATATATATATATATATATATATATATATATATATATACACTTTTTTGGAAAACCCACAAACGTGTAATGTAAATTCACTGATAAGTCATAACAAACACAGAAACCAAAACACAAAAGAGGAAAAACTCACTGGTTCTCGAATTTTCGGTGGTCCAACCACCTTTCTCAAGAGGAATTAGGAACAGAACTCTATATATATATATATATATATATATATATATATATAGAACAGAACTATATATATATATATATATTACATATATGCACATATTATTCCTAATTGTATCCTACTACTGACGAACAAATATCCTATTTACATTTTCACACGACGGTAGCTTATGACCTAGTTGACAAATTTACTTTTGAATCACGTCTGGCAAGCCAAACAGGACAAAAATTTCATAAATGACGACTTAAAATGATTTAACTAGAATCCAACTACCGCCAAACATCCCCACAGTGCAGCTGTTACGGAAATATCCTATAGAGAGCATGAAAACATGGCGTGCTAAGTTCTGCAGCACCAGCGATTATCTATAAATTTGGAAAGGTCACAGGAACGATGAAAATGTAGTGATTTACGTTCAGTTCATCTAAAATTAGGTCATACTTAAATATTTTTCACTCGATTTACCCTCCTGCTTTCCATGCGTTATCCGCGAATTTTAGGGCTATTATGTCATTTGTAAAAGAACTTAAGATTTTCATCTACATCAATATCATAACCCTTAATCCACCACGTGGGCGTATTAAAGTTCCAAACCATTGGGTGAAATGGGCGATTTTATCATCAAATTTAAGACATTTATGTATTGGAGCGGTTTGAAATTTTTATTCCGTGGTTTTCTCACAGTGTAATCTCGCGATAGATGGACTTTTTCAAGCATACTGTATTCCCTCAACACGTTTTGCGACACAATTTCCATAGATGAGGAATCAGGAAACTCAAAAAAATCTTACAATCTTCAAAAAAAAAAAATTACAATTTTCGAGCACCTTTTCAGGAATAGTTTGGGGCTACTCGTTTGGATGGAGGGGAAAGAATTCCTAAAATCGGTTTCTTTGACAGTCTTTTCCTCTTGGCTTCCCACTCTTGTTTTACCAAATCCTGGTTTTATTGAAAACATTACCGAGCATATCTTAAGAGACAGAATGCAAGAACGTAAACACTCGAAAAACTGGAGAGCCAGTCGTGCCACTAAATTAACCCCAACAAATTTTAAATGGCATTAGATTTGAATGCCCACCGAAGAAAATTTCGCCTATGGTGCTTTTTCTAAATTTCATCATCATCTACATAATATCCCGCAAGCCGCCGCAAGGGCGTGTGGCGGGGGGTGTTAGGTCACCGCCCAAAATTTCCCTTACTTTCCCACCAATTCCCAAGCAACGGAGAACGTTTCCAGCCTTGAAACAATTAAAAATACAGCACTACCAAATGAGTCCTCAGGGTGAGGAGCAGGTATCGAAAATGAGTTGGAATATGCGCCGGAATACAACAAGATCCTCAATATTAAAAAAAAACGATAGCCATGTACCTTGGCAGGAACCATTTCATCGGGAGAGGAGAAAAATCCTCCCCTAGGAAAGGCTGGAGGGCAACAACCTCTCCTCCATTTTTTCTGCACGCTGTTTTTCAGAATCTCGCAACGGAGACGATGCAAAATATGGACCCACACGTATGAATAAATCATTGACCGCCAAAATGGACGGGACATGCCACACTGAAAGGAATCGAAAATTCTGTTATTCAAACAGCGGCGTTCACGATAAGATACTTTCCAAGACATTCAAATGAAGAACCCCAACTATTCCTGAAACGGCGGTCGAAAAAAACACAGGTTTTCCTTGAGTTATCTGATGCTCATCTATCACAATTTTGCTTCAAAAAGTTTTGAAGGGAAATGTTAGAGAAAAAATGCATCAATCATAAATCCACACCGCCCATCCAAGATGCACCCCTTTCGTCCATCTAAGCATGATAGCAGCTTGACAACACATCACAGAAGTGAATTCTCTCGAGCATTACACGTTGCCGACCGAATTGACCAAAACGTTTCGACAAAAACACAGAAACGGAAATCGGTAAACGGAATGCATTCCGACGATTCCCTGAATTGGTTAAATCGCAAACTCAATTGACAAGAGTAGTACAAATTAAGATACAATTTCATAATCTTTTATTCGTACCCATATAAAAAAATAACAAATAACTATCACACCCAACTTCATGGAACTCCAATATAAGAAACAAGAGGGCGATAAATCATCACTGGAATTACCCCTGCTAATCTTGGGTAAATTGGAGGTTCAGTGCGATAAATATGGGATGAGAATCAATATTAATAAAACAAATGTTATGCTATTTTCCAGAAAGAAAAAGGCTAAGCTAAATATTAATATAGGCGGGGAAAAAATAGAGCAGGTAGAACAGTTTACATATCTCGGAAGTGTTTTGGACCAATACGGTCAAAGTGGTAGGGACGTAGGGAGAAGAATTGCTCTAGGCAAGGAGGCTTTCTCAAGGAGGAGGGAGTTGATGACGGGGACGTTGAGTAGGGATGTTAAGACAAGACTCGTAAAAACTCTGATATGGAGCGTAGCGGCGTCGTACGGCGCGGAAACGTGGTCACTGAAGCAGGAGGATAGACGTAGATTGGAGGCTTTTGAAATGTGGGTGTGGAGAAGAATGGAGAAGGTGAAATGGACCGAAAGGAAAACAAATGAGGAAGTACTGGAGATGGTGGGTGAGGAGAGGGGTTTGTTGAGAGAAATCCTATGGAGGCAGGAAAAATGGATGAAAGGCGTATTGCGCGGTAGTGGAATCCCACAATCCCATAACCCCACAACTTAGTCCATAAGCCCAGGATCTTAACTGATGAACGCACCACCTCCAAGAACAATACTGTGAACCAAGCTATTTTTCTCTACGCTTTGAAGCTACTCAAAAAGTCTGATTCTCCCTTCTGCTGATAGTGGCAAAGGTTAAATGGAAAATTAAATTAAACACGATGTTATTCAAACATGCTAAATATTAAAAAAAAAAAGGACAGCCAACTCTAGTAGCGTTCTTTACCAACGCGCAATCCCCATTCAAAGGAGACGGGTGGGATCATTTAGAAGAACGAGCCACATTAGTTTCTCCCCTGGAGTCAAAGCTCTTCACGGCAGTGACTGCAATTACCATTAGAAAGCGCAAGACTACCGAGGCGAGGTCGCGTGTAGGGTTACGGTGATCCCAACGCGCACGTATTCAAGCAACATTAGGTACAGGATGCCCCGAAAAAGAGCGATTTTTTGACGATAGAGATCGGTAAATAAAAAGTCCCTGAAAATTCCACTGATTTTGAGTGTTCTTCCAATGCCCCCGAGTTTTGGTAGTCTCAGTGCCCACAAGCTCTTTCTTTAACGTTCACAAACATTTTACTTCTATCGGCGTCAATTATTCTGCATTACGAGAATCATTACAAATCACAAGGCGAATAGGGAACCTGAAGAGAATGGAATAAGAGTGAGACTGGACAGTGCTAATCACAAAAATGGAAAAATTTTGAAGAGAATTTTTATAAAAATACCATGAAATTGCTTTTTCTTTTTTCCTTTTTTGGGTGGTGACCTAACACCGCCCGCCACACGCTATTGCGGCGGTTTGCGGGGTATTATGTAGATGTAGATGTAGAGATGTTTTGTGTCTTCGCGAGGGAAACTGGATCCTTTTCTTGAAATATCGTTTTTTACGACGAGTTTTAAATATTCCCCCATAGATTTACAAGTTCTGTCGCCATCATAATGGGAGTGTGAATAGTATACAGAATAAGGATTCGATGATAATTTGGCATCTGCACATTGCATTTCATTTAACCATTTCGCTCAATATTTAAAAATATCCATTAAGTATAAAGATAAAAGAAATCATGTCATCCTCAAGGAGGCTCTACGAAGAGAGGCTGTGGGAGCGTGGACATGTGTATAAAATTTCATGCCTTGAAACCGTATTGTTTAGCCCTTTTATACATGGTTACAAGCAATGTTTGGAAACGAGAGATCATCTGCATTACATTCCACGCGGAGGCTTACACAATTTTGCAATACTCATTTTACATCGCCCTGCGCGTCTCAAATTTGAACACCGCACATCCTCATTGGCCAGGGATACACTGGTGGAAGGGACAGAGATCGGTTGATGCACCCGCGAGTCAAAAAACAGCGGGCGAAGAGGTAAGCCAGACGTGTTGTGTGCAGAGCGTGGGCGTGGCGACTGTGAGAAATGCATTATTTATGGCTTTGCCGGCACCGATACCCGCTTCCCGCGGGGTAGGCGTGCAGCGAGGCCGCGGGGGAGGGTCGTAAAGCGAAAACGCCGGAAAACGGTCTTTCGTTCCATAAGGCGCAGGAGACGGCAGTGTCGAGTGGAGGCCCTCGTTGCCTAGGTCTGAAGAGCTAACAGAATGAGGGGGGAAGGGGGAAGAGGGGCAGCGGCCTTCTGACGGGCATGGATGCGTCACCACTGGCTTCAGATATGACCACCCCCCAGGACCGGGCCTTGGCCTGAGAAGGGCGCTCGGATGGTCCCGAGGACGCCGGTTGCCGGCTAGCTCTGCACCCCTTCTTGCGTGGCACGGTGTCTGTCTGGTAGGGAAAACGTGCCCTTCTGGACGGGAGGGAGAAATTTTCTCCCGGGACAAAAGGGGAGGGATAGGTTTTTTTTATCTTTTTAAGGGCTTTGGGAGAGGGCTGGCCATTAAAAATTAACGACGCCGTAAACATTAGGGCCCTGAGAATGGCCCTCCCAATCTTCTTCACGCAAACCTCACTGTAAATTGGCTCCGCGGCGAAATCTCCGAGCCGAAAGAAGGCAATCTTCATAAACCGCGGTATTATTGTCCAAAGCGGGGAACAAATATAAACGGTCCATTATCTAGTTGGGTCAAAACAGGATGAGACACGAATCGGCCCATTGTTTCAAGAAACTTATTGGTTTTTCCTCGGGACTTGGTTTTCTTCTCGTTTTCAACTCTTGAAAATGAAAATTATCCACGACTGGTCTCCTTCTCGAGAGATACATGCCGCGAAAGAGGTCGGTTACCTAAAACGTGAAAACCTGGTGCAGTTTTTAAGGCGAGAATTCAACGTGGAAATTATATTCCACGCCATTTTAACTTACTTCGAATAAATTCACTATCAAGGTCAGATATATCAAACAAATCTATGCCTTAGTATAATATTAATTAAACAACAAATCAGAACGGCAATAAGTTCTCTCTTATCGTGACCTGGGTTTCATCGACTCGCGCTATAAATATGCCTGTTGATATCGAAAGTAGAAAATCTTGGGTCATGAAATCAAAAGAATTAGTACAGCAATGATTCCCAATGTACCTAAAAACAATGTTGAAGTGGGGTCGGCCAAAAAGACCTGATTTCATTACATAAAAACTTCGTCGTGTACATCCCTTCATACGCAAGAACAAATCCGCGAACTAAGGATCTGACAAAGACTGAAGTCCGTTAAGTAGACCCCTCGTGATAAACGTGAACTGGGACGTCAGCGACTGATAACACGTAGATTTAACAGGAGGATACGGAAAATGATGACCAACTTACGTGTATACAATCCAGATGAAGTATCTACTTCATTTTGAGCACGTAAAATGCAAAGACTTTTGAGAGAGTGCCAATTCATCACATGTTATGTTTTAACTAATGGATATCCCGCGAGAGTTTTTAGTTCCTTGGTAAGTGGTTTTTTTACTTCTTACTGGTATAATCAGTTTATGTATTCAAAAAACTACCATTTGTTAGACTGAAAAATGTATGCTCCTGATTAACTTTTTTTTTAAACTGTCGAAACAAGGAAGTGACCTAATCGATGGCCTGCTGCAATAGTGCGTCACTTGGTGGTAAAGTGAGTGCATGTCTGAACATTACATAAGACATGGTGCCACTGCTGATTGGTTCTTCAAACAATAAAAAGGGAAAGGCTATGGGATGTGACCAAAAATGAGCATTGTACTCCGTCAAGGTAATTCATTTTATTACCAAACCAAAACGGTTACTTTCAATGAGCAATACACGCATGGTTAGCGCTCAAAGCCAGGCTCGTTCAAGCCTCGCTCTGAATAGTTAGATTTGAAGAAAATCTAATTATAGGTCTTTTGAATTGCGAAAATATGATCACCGGTTTGATCCTTGAAAGCTGAATACAATTTCACATCAAAGACCCACTTGGTCGCAAAACACGTTTAAGGTACTACTGGGATAATTTCACAAGTGAAGTTTATCAAAGACTAAGCTGAAAAACTATTTCTCTATATAATCCAATCACAAACGCCGGCTCTTTCGATCAGTTGAGTCGCAATTTTATGCTTAGGCTCTGGAACAAATCAAATAAATTTATTAATAAACCATTTCTCCAGCAGATTTCATCCTCAAAACTTGTGGTATACCTGATTTTAAAAACTTAAAGCTATGGCCAGAATAACATCAAGTTAAAAAGAGTAGCCGATTAACCATGATATGAACATTCTAACACCTTGCTCAAAAGTAATAAATATATATTTCGCTATTTCTCTTGACGCTTCGAGTGTGGTATTAATGGGAAGATGGAATTTCATCATTATTTCACATTCGGAATTCCATAGAAAAAAATTTCTCTTCAAAATTATGTCTAGGGGAAAATACGATCCATATCTTTGAAAGAACTTCTTTCTATGATGGTACATTTTTTCTTTGGATAACCAAAGAGAACCACAGCGATGAACCAGAATTTTGGTTTGTTTGACAGCTGAGGGTAAAGTACACCATATACCAAGGTCCATAGGACATGAGAAATTCAAACATGCCGGCAGAAGAGGGGGGCAACTCCTGTCCCTTTGCTACCTGTGGTTTATCAGGAAGAAACGGCATCCAAAAGAAATCACACAGCTTGGGAGTACAGTACATGGAGCTGCCGAAAATCCTCTGGAATCGAATCAGGGCCTTCCGAGATGTGCTCGAAAGACTCTGAAAAGGGTCATCAGGACGAGAAAAGACATCTCCGCTACCTGGCAACTCCATCACGACAACGCACCACGACTCCGCGAGTTCCTGGACAAACACCAGGTGCCGACGATGCCCCCCCCCTCAAGTCCTGACATCGCCCTAGCAGATTTCTTTCTGTTCCCTCAGATTAAGGCAGCCCTGAAAGGAACCCATATTTCGTCCATGGAAGAGATCCAATCAGCCGTGACGTAAAGACCTTGCCAGAGGCCCCCGAAGACGCCTTCTAGGGTGCGGTACCGGTCATGGCAGAGCCGCTGGAAAAAAATGTGTAGAGGTCCAAGGACAGTATTTTGAAGAAATTTTAGTGTTTTTGAAAATTTGTTCAATAAATTACTTTAAAAAAAATAATTGCATTACTTTCAAAACGCATCCTGCAAGAACGTTCAATATATTACACATTAAACTGTGTACAATTCCACCACCTCGTCCATTTTGTGTAATTGAGGACATTTTCACAAACGAAAGTCACCGCCAGTCTCGGCTCAAATCCCCAATTGCACTTCTAGAACGTGCCGGATTCAAACGCGCTCGGCACAGCAGGGCCCATATCATCGATTGTGTCCACTTGGCCCCACTTCCGGAGGCGCTCGCCATTTCTCACGTCCGCGCGAGGAAGCGGGATTATGGATTCGAGGCGCGTTAGGGGATTGTCGCCATGTGACGCGCAAAGATTGCAGCGTCGGCGCTCTTACTTAAGCTTTCGTAAGGCCTCGTTTCCAAACAGTTTTCGAATGAATTCGAAACAGTTTTAAACGGTTTATTACGATTCCCTTGCAACTCGTATTTTTCCCCTGCCGATCAATGAAGAGGCCTTTCAACGGGACGGTAATATAACGAAATTATTGCAGTCTTTCTTCGTCTTTCATTGGCATTTAGCGTATGACACCTGGTGATGGTAACCAAATGAATAGAAAACTCTGAAATCAACACTATGGTTGGGTTTGAGAGGTGAGGGTAGAGAGCTCACCCCGAACCTCACGTAGTGTAAAATTCATAAATTAAGGAGAGGTGGGCCAGTTACTTTCCCTGGTCCACTATTCGGTTTCTCAAGTAATTTTAGCGACCAGAAACTCTCACCGCTTGAATTTTTTAGATGAAGTTGTTCAAAGTCACGATCCGGTATACGAGCCCGGGCTAACGAGCAGCTAGATAGTAATAAAATGAGAACAATAAACGAAGAAAAATGTTACCATCATCGGCATTATAAACACCCAGATACGAGAGAAAAAATATCAAACAAAAATTGTTTGCCTTCGTTTCTGAAGGCCGGCAGGGGCGTCGTATTTCAGTGGTTGGGTCACTGGGCTGACTGACTGAGCCCAGGTTTGATTCAAGGCGACGAAGCACATGGTCACCCTCGTGTTCATTCATCATGATATGATTGTTTTCACATCTGTGATTTTTCGGGTCTTCCTGGCTAATCGCGGTCGACACAGACGAAGGAACTTCCCCTCCATACCAGGATGTAGAATTACACTCATCCGAACTTAGTACGAGGTAAACCCTACCCTCGCCTACCAAAACAAAATCCGGGTTGATTGCTGAGGTGTGGTTTTGAAGTCCGACGCATTTAGCCAAAGGCAAGTGGCAAGGACAGACACCCAAGGCATTCTGTCTCTTTAAAGGTAGGTTTTGGACGGCATATAACAACTATTTACTACGAAATAAGGCGACAACTCCCTCTTTCTTTACCCCACACAATAATTTCTTAATTTTTTCGAAACTTACACCTGTCTTCATACTATCTAAGAAGCCTATTATCTCTTCCTTCATGTCGCCCGGTCTAGGTGGAAGAAGGGACTATCTAGTTTCAATCTCGTTCCAACAAAGTCGCTTTACTATTATTATTCTTCTACCGCGGCCTTCAACACACAACTACCATTGGATATTTTCTCCATTCACTTCCCTTACTTTTTTCAGATTCTCCCCGATAACTTCTTCTCTTCGCATATCCTATTCAAAACCTCGGTGCTTCTCCTCCTCACTGCCCAACTTGTTTTCTCCATTCTCCGCAATTCTCAGAAGCCTCAAATTTACTCTCTTTCTCTATCCTCGAAGACTACGCTCCATATTAGCCTTTATTCAATTAAGATAAAAAGAAAAGTATCTGGACCACTCTCTCTCTGATATGGGTTACTTGTATTAAAAATAAAATTTATTTATAAAATTTTAAAAGAGTTCTCGAGTTTGCATCAGAACACGATTTTCTACTCTCGACATTTCATCTAGCTAACTTCACGATCGCATACCACGTGAAAATGCTACCAAATGTGGTCGGTCATCTTTCATGGTGCTTTCTCGTTTGGCGGGAGTGCTGGGCTGAGGCGGACGGTGACGCGAACACAAAAAGATCTATGTCAATCCGCGACTACATTCCAGCATGAAAAAAGATTCGATGTTATTGACCAGGATGCGTTTGTCAACTTCAGCAATGAAGAATTTCAATTAGATTATTGACTCTTAAACAAAGATTTAGAGTAACATTCTATTTGCTTGGAAACAGTTTTACAATTTATTTTTCAAACGTATAGAATTTTCTTCGAGATCTTCCACGAACCGAATTGCGGCGGGAGAATGTCACACTTAAAAAAGGCCGCCTGGACGGTGTCTAAGCGCACCAAACGGCACGTGAGGGGGATGCGAAAAGGGAGCACACAAACCGAAGCACACTAGCACTAGCTTTTAAGTCGGAATACTCACTCTGGAGCGGATCAATGATCTGTCTGGTGATCACGTAAAAAAAATAATAATTTACAAAAATTTCGATATAATTTAAATCATAATTTAAGGAGGCTGGATTTGACTAATTTAATGTTTTTTTTAATGTGGCTTGGCATCATTCCTACGGTATGAGCTTCTATACGAAATACCTATATTAGAGAAATATTGGAAGTATATACTAATATTGACAGTAGATATTTCATTTGTTTTCATTTATGCGGCCGGTATAACCTCTACCCAATTAAAAAGACAAAATTTTCTTATATTTCGTAAAATTATAGCTTTTTTTATTGTAAAATAGATTTTTGCTAAGGACGCCGAGTCTCTTGGTGCACCCCAAGGTCCTGCCTCTCTCAGCTAGTGAAAGATGTGTTCAAAGCATTCCTCTCTGACGACTAGAATTTTATCTCTCAATTCAGCGTGTGGGATTTAATCTTCGAACAAATTTTGAACATGCATATAACGTAAATGCTCCCTCAAATTAGTATGTGCCCAACAATAAGAAGAAACCAGAGTTCAAGCAATAATTTGAGGTTCGAAGATGGCACAGCCCGAGATAAATTTCTATTTCACTTATACATTTATAACTTTTTGAAGCAATTAAGTATTATCGCTTTAAAAAAAATGCCACAACTGAGGGAACAATTCAACCAAACTTTATTCGAGGTGGTCTCTAGGGGTTCCCCATAGTCTGGGTGCTGTTTGGTGGGAATTTTTACCGTCCCCATTTTGTGAGGTCCACCGAAATGTGCTAACCAAAAGAACGTCAAGACTAGGCGGACTTTTTCGAGCGTAAAGCGGCCACCAGGCAAACCAAAGACTCAAAAGCCCCTCTCCATAAGATAAGCTCTCCATGCATAAATATTGGGCTCATGCATACGATATTGACCACTAGGAGGCTACGACGGAAAGAGGCCCTTCTTCATTATTTTCTTACCGCCGCCCTAACTTTCGCTTGAATACCTTCCACAGCTAAAGTCCGATTTCCACAGTTAACACGGCTGGCCTATTCTTGTCTCAGTCCTCAGAATGACGTAGATCATCTATTGACAGTTGAAGCATCCTTACGCTGACACACTGAGCTACTCCGACAATACTTCCTTTGTTCACCGTCAAGAAAATATTCTTGAAGAAAAATAAGGAACTGGTTTCGCTAAAGTCATCTAAAGTGAAATATTCCCCCAAGTCAGTCATCGCAGATTAATATCTTTAGTCTAGAACACTTCCCAGTAGAGCCCAATCCAAAATCACCAAATTATCAATGCCTCATGAGTACGTCAGATCTAAACGATTCTCGTTCCGATATAAGGTACTCGTAGTCTCGCTATTTGGATCGCTAGATATTCAAACACCCTTTTTTTTGCAGCCACGGTAGTTAGGATTTGCCTTAGCAATGGAATAAAAAACGAGTAAATTTTTCTGATACTTTTTCCTGGGTGGAATATTTAGGGAAGATAATGGATTATTACTTTGCTCAAAGACAATTTTTTCACATTATTTAAGTCTATACCTTTTAATCTATGGAGGTTTATTTGATAGAAAAAGAAATACATCTGCGTTGGCGAATAAAATAAGGGAAATATAGTACATCAATTATTGGCTCACATAATACGAGATTCTATTAAAAGCAACGGACCATAAGTTTCTGTTAAAGGCGAAGAATCGCCAAAAGAACGAAAATACAAAAAGGAACGATTCTTTCTTACCGTTCAGTGTACGAAAATAAAGGAACGAGTCCGGTAAAGGAACGAAACCACCCCATCATTAAGTAGGAGAGGAAATGATGAAAAAAAAGATCGCGTCATCCCGCTCGCTCGCATGCCGATGAGCACGTGGAGAGTGAGAGAGCAGGGAGTGACCAATCGGCAAGGAGGGAGGGAGGTTGGGGAAAGAGAGACGGAATGGGTTGGGAAAGAGAGACGGAATGGGTTGGGAAAGATGAGCCAACGCGCAGTTCGGGTGTGCTCGCTATTTTTAGCGGCCATACGGATTCGTGTCCCATAAACTTCATCCGTGGCCCCCGTTGTGCGGCCCGATTATTTTTTTGCCCTTCAGACCAAATCAGCAGCTTTATCACACACCTAAAACCAAGGCTGTCCCTCTCCAACATTGAAGAATAAACCCGCAAACCATCAAAGGATAAACTTTGGAATTGCTTGGGTAACCAATAGAAAAACAATAAAGGGAAAATTTCCAGCATAACTCCCAAGTTTCAAAAGTCAACTGCTGAAAAAAGGCACGGTCAGGTCACTGCTGACACAAAGGAATGGCGCAGATTTAACCTGAAAACATACTCGGTCCGTTTACGGTAAACTATATTACATTTAATTTGACGAAAAAAGGAGGAATGACCAATAATAGGGTATGGCATCAGTGGACTGAATGGTGATTCTTTAAAATGTAATTATAGAATGATAAAATACGTACATATAATTCAGGAGAATTCTGGTTAAGAAACAACACCACACCTGAGAATAAGTCATAACTATTACCAGTATCGACATTTGAGAGAACAATGACGACCACCAGATGTATGATAGTGCTGAAAAAGGGAAAATTACAATTCAACGAATGCTGACTTAATCATTTCAATCCAGCTAGGGTCCAAATATTTTGAAAAACTTTAGGCAATCCAGGACTAAAAATTAAAGTACAACGAAAAATCGTAATTAGGATAGCGCATATGAAAATCATCGAAAATAAAAGGAGGAAAGGAATTCTCCTTCAAGTCTCGTTAAATTTTAAGGTTACATGGCATTAACATTTACCTTGAGAAATAACCAAGCCACAATCATGAGAACGCAAAGAAAATCTGCTGTTAAAAAGACGATCAGTAAGATACAGGGATCATTTCATTTCGACATCGGACCTTTGCTGCTACCGAGATGATGAGGTCTGAAGATAGGATGCTCTGATACCTCTTGAAAGGAGGAATTTTCAAAAGCATGAGACAGAAAAACATGGCCGTATGAGGCAATTAAAAATACTCTGTCCTTAATTTTTATTCAAGTCCAGCTAATTCTCCTCCTTTCTTCGTCTGTCCTGTACTTCAAAGGTTTAAATGCAACCCGTCGAGTGACAGCGGGAATCATTTCCAAAACACAGGACTGATACAACTCTCAACATCCCAATATTCAAAATAAAATTCCTAAAAATACAACAATGATTGTAAAAAAAATATCAGAGGCATGAACTAAAACCTTTGTTTTCGCAATTAACTTTATCTCAGCAATAAAGGCGATTACCAATCAAATATGCCTGAATGACGACTTCCCCAAACTGGTAAGTGCGCGGCGAATTTCGGGGCGCTAAATCCTCATCAGTCTCGTTGTCACCGAGGAAGCTCGGGAGGGGTAGAGAAGGAGAAACGGAAGCGACGGCAGAGACCAGTGAACCACCGATGGGGGAGGGGTTGCGAGACGGCGAAACTCACCGTATAAAAGGGCAAGGGGCGACTGACGGCGAGGTGGAGGAGTGAGAGACCATTGGGGTGGAGGAGGTTGTCCCGTCGTGTAAGGTTGGGCAATAACGGGAGGCGGAGCGAAGCGCGCACACGAGGTCTCTCACACGTCTCGGGGGAAATCTGTGGGACAGCGGCGACAGGGAAAAATTTGACGGGAGATGCGACGGGGAGTGAGTGTGGCTTTGAGTGCGAGGAGTCTGGAGCTTCCGGAAAAGAGGAGAGCGAAAGGGGGAGAGGGAACTTCGGGGATGAGGCCAACGAAGGAGAGTGATGAACGAGAAGAATGGTAAATGGAATCTCTCCCTCGCCACTACCCTAAAAGTTCCCACAGCTTCCACCAAAAAGATATTTTATCTCATCGGTCGGTAGGGATGCGGCGGACGATGACTCGGCGGAAATACCAAGTCCGATTTTCAAGTACATGCGCCATAGAGTTCCGATTCTGGTGGATTGTTCAGTGGGATCACCATCATGATTTTGTACACAGTCGTAATTTATGTCATTCCCGGGTTGGATCTTCACTGAATATCGACAGGAAAGTGAAATTTTGAATAGCAATTGCCAGAAACTTATATAAACCTCATTAAGTCATGGGGTTTGATCTAAAGAAAATTCGACGGAGGAGGAGACTGCAAATCCACCCCACCGATGGATATTTCAAGATCGAACAAATGAGATCGGCGAACGAGTCATCATCCTTATAACCTTTCTAAATTATGATGTTATGGCAATAACCTCGTTGGTAAACTAAGAGAAACAATGGAGTTATTTTGACAACGAGGGTGCTT
The DNA here is from genome assembly GCA_037158775.1 of Hetaerina titia. Lineage (NCBI taxonomy): Eukaryota > Metazoa > Arthropoda > Insecta > Odonata > Calopterygidae > Hetaerina > Hetaerina titia. The sequence continues at coordinate 65,469,361 of CM073769.1, forward strand.
AAATATTAAACTATATTAGATAATTGTCCTTGATTGTGGACGTCATTTCAATAATCTGTAGACAAATCGAGTTCAGAACAAAAATATTCTGCAACAATTTCAGAGAGTAAAAATCATTCGCCTTGACCGGGCGAATGATTTTTACTCTCTGAAATTGTTGCATTATAATGCACACATAGCGGATGACTCCGTTAAAAGTTACTGTTGCGGCATCTCCCGCAGTTTCTTAAAAATATTCTGATTGAACTTACGTTTTAAATTGAAATCTCTCAACTATTCGCTAAGGATCTTTTACGCCATCGTACATATTTTCATTAGAACTGCACACATGATTTCCCTTCCACGCGATAAGATCATATTTTTCTTTAAGCCCCCTAAGTTTAAGATTCGGATTTTTTTTATATTTCTAATATGCGAATAAATGGAGGAGAATCATATCAATACATAAACTGGGGAGGGATATCCTTAGGGAGAGGGCGGCTGGGCGTGGATGGTGCACAGGAAAATCGTTTTCCACAAATAAACAAGGCCTTTTATACTGCCACCGGTGAACTTAATTGATTCCTCGGGAAGCATAACTATCTAACCATGCCATCGAAAAGGAACGTAATTAAAGCTTTCGCTCCGTCATTAACGTTGCACCTTAAAAACAGCTTATCACGAGAATCGCATTCGAGCTAACATTACGCCCCTTGATAAATCATATAAACTACAAGAGAGCCTGTGACGCACCGCAAGACCAAGTGGAAATAAACAAACACCACATGGCCCGGCCCCATTAACAAAATGACCTTGAAAAGATAGTTAAAATTTAAAAAAAATGACAAATTTCCATTTTCATTTCGGTCCCAAACCCCACCGCAAACCATTGGGTAAACTTATCGTTTCCACGGAATCATCCCACACCGCTACACACAGGCCAACCTGATCTTTTACCCTAAATATTTTAATTGCACACATTATTCCATTCTGAGGAATGAGCATCCAACACTTTTCAAGGCTCTCATCACACAATGAATCCGTGACCCCCCCCCCGGCACATGAATAATGTAATACGACACGCGAATTACCCAAGCGTGGCGGCCAGTTGGGGCCGTTTAAATCGTACCCTCCCCCCCCCACCCCCCTTGCTTCCCCAATACCTTCACAGTCCTGACATTTTCCCTCCAACGTAAAAAAAATGAAAAACAAGAAAATTATTTACGGACATTAAACGAATTTAAAGTTCCAAAAACCGCCGCCATTACGCGGTACGGAATTTTTCAGAGAAATGGGGAAGGGTAGTCTGGGGGTGGGGATAGGGTGGGTCGTGCGAATGGAAGCGGGAGACCATTTTAGGAGAAAGGAAGGGGTCGCACTCAATGGGGAGGCTAGGGGATGGCTGCCGAATAGGTAGGATGGAGTAGGGTGGAGGTCGGGCCTGAGACGAGGGCGGCAAGAAGGGGTGAGCGCCGCTTTTTGAACAGGGAGGCTGCGGGCGGGTGGGTTGGGACTAATTATACTTTGAGAGCAGTCGCAGAATGCTCTTCCCTTTCCCCGGGCGCACCACCGTCTCTCGCTCTCTTCCAGGTCCCCTGCACCATCTCCATTGTTACGGAGACCCCCGCAAGGCACGGTGAGGGCGGGGGGACGGGATGTGGAGGGAGGGAAGGAGAGCAGGGGACGAAGCGAGTGAGGTGTGGTGGTGGTGGGGGGGGGCGGCGAGGAGGGAAAGAGGGACACGTTGGTTGCGGTGGTTTGATTTACGCGTTCCTCCGGGGCAACGTAGCGAAGGGAGGACGAGAGCAGAAAAAAATCATCCGAGGCCCCACGCCCCCTGGGGGTGTAGCAGCGGTGGCGAGAGTCAATGCCGCTCCTCTCTCTTTCGCCCCGAAAGCACCGCGGAAAGACCCGCTCGACGCAGGAAGGCAACGTGGGACACATCATCAAAATCCTAGATGCGCCGCCACGTCAAAAAAAATAACACAAAAGGAACGAAACGAGGGGGACATTCTAAACATAATTTTTCCGGCATTGCGAAGCGTAGCGAATGATATCACAGATGAATAGATATATGCGAGCTCGTCCCGCGCTCAACAGTCCGTCATATGGAAAAAAAAGGTACTCGACTTTATAGTTAATCGATATTGTATCTCTACTTGTCCTTTCACGATTGTAAGGAGCAATTTCGCCTCAATAAAAAAATTTGGGTTTTCATTATAGGGAAGAGCCAGCCAGAGGTAAATGGTATCATGCCTCAGGTGGCTCGGCCATCGGTTTGATGGATAGGCTTTATTCTCTACTGACATCAGACTAGCAGTGAAAATAAATGTTACTACACTTGGAGATAATTCAGTAGCATTGCAAACTAATGGAAACTTAAAGCAATAACGTGTTTTTACCTTTCTGGCACTCGCTTCTCATCGCAGTTCTCTCTAGTTTCGATATACCCGGTGAAGAATACAGAACAAGTATCAAATGCACTACAGTTTTCAACCATGGAGTAATGGCACTAAATATTTACCAAATTCTGTAAAACTTGTTTATAAATGTCCACGAGCCAAAAATAATATTCAGTATGATGAGTTTCAAAGTTCACCGGTAGAAAGTTATTATTCTTATTACTTTGGTGGATATTATTTCAGTCTCAGTGCACGAATCATTAGCTTTGATTACCCGTGTCATGAAAGTATGAAATAATACGACGCAGGAAATAAAATCTGAAAAGATATAGCTAGAGATATGAAAATATTGTCATTGGATAGAAATATGGAGAATATTTTCAGGATAAGGTTTTGAGAGTTTACCGGATTAAACTCTTGCGTGAATAAAGAGCGGTAGATTGAAGCCATTCTTCAATAATGGGTATATGCTGGTAAAATCGCAAAAAGGAGAGTTATTAAGATTCATATTATTAGGCATGCGTCACGATTATGATATTGAAATGAAAACCGAAAGAATTAAGGTATAAGACTATGTGCACCGCGAAGTATGTTAAATAATTACACTCACTTAGCATCGTGAAAACGCAAATCTATCATTAAAACATAAAAATAAGTTTGTACTTCAAGAAACAAACAATATAACTGGAATTAACAAACAGTTTTTTTTATTTTGACACCAACGTCTGCACAGAAGAATTTCCCGAATGACTTCCCCAAAGCGACAAAGTATCGATTCAATATCGACACTTTATTATTAAACGTCACTATAGGAATAACAAGGAGAAACAACTGGTAGCAATGATTTTCGGTGACCACACCTCCAAATGCGAATAGAAGATCTATAAGGAGTAGCATTGCCGTAGGCTTTATCCTCAATCAGTATTATTGCAATAAAATATTTCCATCACGCACATATTAAAAATAAATGGAAAGACTACTGAAGGCGAATCCACGTTATCATGATGACCTGCAATTCACCATCGGCCAGAGTCTTAAAAAAAATAAGGCGATTGTTCTAAATTAATGGAAAAGAACAGAAGAAATCCATCTTCGAAAATCATGGAGATTTTTAACTCAACTAAGTCATCTACAGGAGCAGCTGTGCTTCGTAATAAAGACTTTCTAAAGGCATTGAAACAAATACAGTAACTCTCATTTCAAAACACACACTGGCGATTCCGAATGAGTTCACCACACCAACAAAAACCGACGGAATGGAAAAATACGCACCCAGATGCGCCACTCGGCACGATGGAAAGTGTTTCAATGGTTGGAGATGAAAGTGGGAGGATCCGCCAAGAGTTTATGAAAATACTCAAGGTGAAATTGAAAGGCTAAGTAAGCAGCCTCGGATAAATGCGCCTCCGCGAGGACACCGTTTGCTTACCTTGGTCGCCGTCCGTGGTGCGGAGGGCCTCCATGGGGGAGGGGTCAGGCCGAGGCATGGGCAGGGGGTGGGTGACCCCGCGCCTGGCCACCCACGCACCAGCCGCGTCTCGGTTGGACTAGATGACCACTGGCCTGCAAAAGATGAAACGAAAGCCCACGTTAGAGGACAACTGGAAAGGCGAAGGAAGCATCCAAAGACGGAATTAAAACTACTGTAATGTGTCGCCACAAATGCGTTACCAGTTAATGATTGTCCTTTATTCATACCAAAATCTGTACCATTCCAGATTTTTAAGTAAAACAAAACACCCTACAGTATCTACGTGTATTTATTAAAAAATAATTTTTTCACCCACACACGAGTTCACCTACACGTGAAGTTCAATGAGTAGCTCATTAGATGTTTGTTTTATGTTGATGCATATTGTATTTTATTAGGTGATCTACCGGTTAAGGTAGGTTTTTGGATGGACACAACTAACAAATAAATATTTTGTAACTCCAAACAAGACCCAATCCAGCAACCTACTCTACATCAGGTCTCTCTTCATCTCTGTGTATATTGTATACAATTATAATTTATTACATTAGTATAGAGTATCTACTGTCCTTTAAGTCTCAGCTGAAGGTCTAAAACACAGTTGATGGATGGAAGGTTTTCGGAGTGTTGTTAGTCAAATCGAGAAATCACCAAAAGTAAAGTAAATTCATTTAGGATTCGAATTTAATAAATACGAATAAAAAGAGACGTTTCAGGCGTGATATGGTGGAATATAATTATAAATAAAAATTGGCAATTTTCCACTAAATAAAATTTTAATAAGACCGGTTTCGATGTAACTACATCATTTACTGGTCAGATCAGGCGACCAGAAGATGATGTAGTTACATCGAAACCGGTCGAATTGAAATTTTATTTTGTGGAATATTGCCAATTTTTATTAATTAATAAATACGATCCGAATTTCACAATAAGATTACATAGAGAACTACTTCAAGCGTTTTGTGCAACTATCCAGAATGGGTACCGAGAAGAAATCACAATGTACTGTACGAGACCACAAGAATTATACATATCTAACACAATGCTTGAAAGAACATAAACCTTGATTTAAACGTAAACGACCCTGGAACTGAATCAATTGATTGAATATTGAAGTTTGTTGTTGCGTAGCTATTGTTTGGCGTATTGAGAATTTTAAAAAAACTGAAAAAATACTGCCGGTTACACTGTACGCGGGTCGAACACAATTGCAATGAAATACATAAAAACTTTTCAACTAAGCGACACTAAAAATCCTTCGGGTTTAAAATTAAAGTTAAAAAATTCTCGCAGTCCTTTACTCGACATTCTAAAGTCAATTTCGACGTGATTTGTTGCAAAAATGGTACCTTTAAAACAAAAATTTAGGTTGACGTGATTATGAAACATTTAAATAACGTTTAGTATGAAAATAACTACGTAATGACTACGTCCTAAATGGAGAATAAGAACGAAATTTACTTCTAAAAGTGGAACGGACTCTGTACAAGAATTAATTATTCAGATATTCATTCTTATGTGACTGCACACAATTAAAAAATATCTTCTGCACTGCACACCAAGAATTACGTAAACGATGTGTCTTTAGAACTCTTCATAGTTCAGTAGTTCATACTCTAACATCATCACTGAAACCTCAAATAAATAGTTACAGAAAACAACTATCCATTGACAAAAATGCATTGTAAATGGATTAAATAAAGCGGGCTCATCTGTAATCCATTACTCACCAGAAAAAATATTCGCTACTTATATTTCAATATAAAAACGGCATCATTGGGATTTGTCGTTCATTTTGTGAAAAACATTAGAATTTTACTTACCTATATTATTATTATTATTAGATAATCTACCGGTTAAGGTAGGTTTTTGGATGGATACAACTATCAAATAAATATTTTGTAACTCTAAACAAAACCCAATCCAGCAACCTAAACTACATCAGATCCCTCTTCATCTCTGTGTACTTCTTTCCTCCCTTCATCCCATCCAACATCCCTATCCTGTCCCTACCCTTTCCTCGCTTGCCCAACATTCTCCCCTCTATTACCTTCTTCAACATTCCACTACCGCTCAATACGCCTTTCATCCATTTTTCCTGCCTCCATAGGATTTCTCTCAACAAACCCATCTCTTCACCCACCATCTCCAGTACTTCCTCATTTGTTTTCCTTTCGGTCCATTTCACCTTCTCCATTCTTCCCCACACCCACATTTCAAAAGCCTCCAATCTACGTCTATCCTCCGGCTTCAGTGACCACGTTTCCGCGCCGCACATAGCTACGCTCCATATCAGAGTTTTTACGAGTCTTGTCATAACATCCCTACTCAACGTCCCCGTCATCAACTCCCTCCTCCTTGAGAAAGCCTCCTTGCCTAGAGCAATTCTTCTCCCTACGTCCCTACCACTTTGACCGTATTGGTCCAAAACACTTCCGAGATATGTAAACTGTTCTACCTGCTCTATTTTTTCCCCGCCTATTTTAATATTTAGCTTAGCCTTTTTTCTTTCTGGAAAATCGCATTACCTTTGTTTTATTAATATTGATTCTCATCCCGTATTTATCGCACTGAACCTCCAATTCACTCAGCAATGCTTGCAACCCCTTGGCTGACTGAGCAACTAATGCTTGGTCATCAGCAAACCCAACCGATTTTACGAATTCCCCTCCGACTTTCATTCCTACCTCCAGTTCTTCCCATGCCTCTTTAATCATTTCCTCTACATATACGTTGAACAGTACCGGTGACAATGGGCAACCCTGCCTTACACCTCTTCCTAACACTGCCCATCCGGACTCTCCGTTCCCCACTCGCACCTGAGCAGTCTGAGACATGTACAGGTTGCGGATCAGTCTCCTGTCCCTCCAATCCATTCCTATTTTCTGTAATACACGTATTAATTTTTCCCAATTCACTCTATCAAACGCTTTTTCGAAATCTACAAAACAGGCAAAAACGTCCTGATTGTATTCTATATTCCTCTCGATTAGTGATCTCATTACTGCAATGGCATCACGCGTATCTCTTCCTTTCCTAAACCCAAACTGATCATCCCCTAAGTAATCATTTGCCTTACTCTCTATCGTTTTGTTGATGATCCTGAGAATAACATAAGCTGCGTGGGATATCAAACTTATTGTCCTGTAATCCTCACATGACGAAGCCTTTGCCTTTTTTGGAATAGGAACTAACACCGATCTCACAAAATCTTCCGGCCAGATTCCTTCCTCATAGATACTACGAATCAGTCCATATATGGCCTTCTTCCCACCTTTTCCTAACCATTTCAACATTTCTATAGGAATGTTGTCCACCCCCACAGCCTTATTTGCTTTCATCTCCTTTAATGCCCTTTCTATTTCATCGCCGAGTATGCCTGGACCTAAGCTATCTTCTTCTACGTCATGTTCCTTTTCTATGTCTAACATTGTCGGCCTAAGTTCTTTACCATACAGTGTTTCTATATATTCCTTCCATCTCTCTTGGATTTTTCCTGGTTCAACTATTATCTTACCCCACTTATCTTTCACTGTTAGCACAGATCTTGCCTTCTTACTTCCCGATAATAACTTAACCTTGCTGTATAGAGCACCAATTTCACCATTCTTCTGTAAATTTTCCATATCCTCGCATTGCGTTTTCCACCATTCTTCTTTTGCTTTATTTGTGGCCCTTCTCAATTTATTGTTTAACTCTTTGTACTTCATTTTGCCTAACTCTGTGTTTACATTTTTCCATCTTCTTCTCTCGTCCATCTTTGCAATCATCTCATCCGTTACCCATGGTTTCCTTATACTTACCTACATATAGGAGGGTAAATGTGAATGAAAAAAATCAATCCTGTTTTTTCAAAAAATAAAACGATATAAGAGTTATTTCCGTTTTGCTAAACGGAATTATGCTACATTTTACACAGATACACATGTACACATTGACCGACAGTTGAATTCCATTTAATCACAAGCTATTATCTAACGGTTAACTTTAAAATAATGGCTTTGTAAGGAATAAAAATGACGTTATGTACCACATATTCATTGTTTCCGATTTACAGCCAAATCATTTCCATATGAAAACTGATTGAAAAAATTATTTGTGCCAAATATCCAGTGTGTCATCACTCTACCTAGTTGTACCATAAATTAGCGACTGGTAGTCGTAATCAGCTCATTAAAGAAGAAACGGATACAATTTCATTCAATGGAAGACAGCTTTCTAAAGCTGGAGAACACTTTGTCAATTTATTTGAGCATTGCGCCGAGGAACCAATTCGAAAAACAAGCGTTAAACGAAAACGATAACTTCTTCACCTCGACTGCGCCAAAAACAAGCTAGTTTCCTTTCCGTAGTCAAAATGTTTACGAAACGTTCCGTTGGGTTATAAGGTAGCACTCATTCGTAGCTAAAAAGAATGGTAGAGAAAAGACTAAACTCGACCCACCCACACGGATAAGGGCATATCTTTTCTTCCGTCAGTCACGGCGGAACTTGATCGTGACAGAAAAGCTATCTATTAGCGCCTGCAAAAAAAATTGGAGCCGTAAAGGAAGTAAACCTAAAATATTCCCAAGCATGAGGACTCCCTATCCCCTTGCCAAAACTCTCGTAAATATTTCTTTGGTAATAGCTCTGGAGAGAGACGAGAGCTAAGAGCGAAAGAGAAGCGGAACAGGTGAGCGTCGAAAATTCCTCTGACGCTCCACCGCCTCAACTCCGGAAGAGAGGGTAAGATATGAGATGCAAAAAGGTTCAAAAGGCCAATCCTGAACAAAGGAAACACGCCAAGGTAAGATGACTGAGCCTGCCAGCTGCATATAAAGGAAAGCGGTGGAAAGAAATTCACCAAGAAAATTCACTTGCCTCACGAGTCTCCAGAGAGAATGACATCATTAACTACTACTGCCAATGGACGTTCCTCCCATTAGAGTTGATGATTCCTAACTCCCCAAGCACATGCTCACATGCAAAACGCCGCCAAGAATAATAAAATTAAATTTAAAAAAAAGTTTAAAAAATTTCATTCATTCTCCACCTAAGTTAAGTGCTTTTCTTTTGAAAAGGGCATACCCACGGTATGTCACAAGAAAAAAAACACCACAAATGCACTTAAATCGTAAAGAACATGCGTCGTATGAAAGTGCAACGTGGTCCGTGGCTTCTTCCGTTGTTGGGGGGGGGGGGGCAGTAGGGATGGTGGCCTGGCGTGCAGTGCGTTCGGCTAGTGAAGAGAGTCCAGTTCTAATGTACAACGACTGGGTACATGTCTATATATTTACAAATCCATACCCTTGAACTCTCCAAGGTTCGATGCTTTATTTTCTTAGGCCACCGGATATTCATAAGAAACGAATTATGGGTGTGGAACGCAACTTCTTGACGTGTTAAATTTACACGAAGTAGGAGTTGGCGCGAACTGATTTTTACATTAACTATTGGATTGGATCAAGCGCTGGCATAAGTGTGTTGCAGTCGATGGGGATTACTTTGAAGGGGACAATATAGATTTAGATGAATAAACTTGTATTTTTAATTTTCTGAATAAATTCCGGGAACTTTTTGATCAAGGTAGTATATAGCCTCGCTTATCGAATCGAGCTTCGAGCTGATCGCTGTGGTTTTTGGTAAAATTGACAGCAAAGCCTATGCATCTAGACGGAAACGTGAAACATTAGGAGGGAACATATTGCAATTATGTGTGCCAGATTCTGTCTGCTCCCGAGCTTTTACTTCTCTACGTGGCCGATAAATGCGCCTGAGTGTGGCGGGACGGGAGTACGCCTTGCGAGGCGAGATATGGTTGCACGCCGGATGGGAGGTTTCCTTGTTAAAATCATTGCCGAATGCTCAGACGCCATTGAAGACAATTGAGAGAGAACACATGACGACTAGGACGAAATCGCACAAAGTTTTCAATCCGCAGATTGAATTGGAGGATGCGGTCGGTAGTGAGGTTGCCACGACCGGGAGGTGATACGCAAATTCGCGCTTTTTTCATGGTAAGTTCGTTCGCAGCATATTTGTATGCGCGTTGGGCAAGAAAGGATTGCAGAGGGGGCACCAGACGAAGGGGAATCCGGCATTCTTCGAAACGCAGAGGTGGGCCCCAAACGTTTATGTTTATCTAAGTACATCCTGCATTGCCCAAAGGCAAAAGTTTTACGTTCGTCGGGGAGTTGTATGAATTGCAAGGGAATTTACATTTCCCAACTGCCGATAAAATTTTATGCAATGAGTTTTTTTTATGGATAGCAGGATATTTAAGGTCGGGAAACATGGGTTAACAAAACATCCACGCAAGTTGCGCCAGGGTAAATTCTTGCTGAAGATAAATCAAAGGTCATTCGTTGGGTTGCCGGGGGTCTAGCAACCGTAAAATACTAGTGCATGTATTGTACGTGTGGTCAAAAAATTACGGTTTGGGAATCACTAAGAATGCATTACGATGTAAATGTTGAAAGTCTCGAAAAAATTATCCAAAATGAGGTAATATCTACTAGAAAATACCTGTAGCAATAAAAATATCCATATTAAAATTACTTAGTGTTTCCATATTCTTTTTTTATGATCGAAATGTGTTAGATATGCTCGAAGAGTGTCACTGTCTGAAACAAATATAAGCTAGTAATCGTTGAAAATCACATAATTGACGACGTTCATGCGTTTTTTTGTCCAATTTTTGCATCACCCCCAAATACAGACATGACATGTCAAAAGAAACGTTCAATTTCAGAGAGATCACCTCTGAAACGGATACACGAGCAGATAAACCTCTCTTGATTGACACGATCGGAGTGGAGCGATGGGCAATTCCATTTTCTCCAACGCACACCATCATAAGTCGGTTATAAGCTGCTTCTACGCGTGTCGTCGGGAGTTAAGTGTCAATAAACCTTTCGACTCGTCGCTTGTCGACGTGGATCAATTAGTCCAGTTAATAACTGGAAGGGAATCAGAAATCGGTGCTGTTTCATTTCACGCTCATTTTCTCTCGTTTACACTCGCCAGCTATCGCAGTTGTTCCTTTGAGCATGTACCGGGCTTGAATAATTCCTAAATTTAGCATTCACCGTTCTTCACGCGGTTGTCCACATCGTTTAACTTCAGCATTCTCTATCATTTTATACCATTCTCTCAACACTTCCTACTTCGTGGGTGTCCCATGTTCGAAGGATTGACGATAAAGAATTCAAGCGTGCTATTTTAGTTACCTCCACCACCAGGAACATTCGCAACGTTTTTCGTCTCCAAGCCTTGGTGCTCCACCACCCTCCCTTCCCCTGCCCACATCCCCCTACACCCCAACGTATACCTATGCATCCCTCCCTTCATCAAAACGAACCCACCGCCTTGTCTGACCAGCTGCCTCAAACGACGGCGGAAAGCAACGTTGCCGAGTCTCCTAGATGAGCTCGGAAAGGCCGTATACACACCATATCTCCTAGTTTGCCCTCTATCCAGCTCCTACTCGACCTCTCTCTCTCTCTCTCTCTCACTGCCTTACCCCCACCTGCTGCCACAGCCTCGTGACTCTAGAGCCCAAGCCGGTCAACCACCACCTCCCTTCCCGCCCACAATCGCCTTGCCACACCCGCCGATAGTGGGGGTCGGACCCTACCTCCCACCATAGTGGCAGACCTATCATGCACGACAAGGGGGACTCCATTGCTTGGTTGAAGCCGGCAGGAAATAGTTCACCCTCATTTCATTGGGGATCTCCCAAGAACTCCCACGCTCCCGGCGTCCGCGAGAGTGAGCGATTCGTTATGTAACCAGCAAACTGAAGCGTTCAAATATCAGTTCTAGAGCGAATTCGGAAGCTGTCGAAAAGGGGTGGCACGCCAAATCAGGAAGCTAAGAGATTATCGAACTCAAAAGAGTTTCTATAATTTGACAGTCGACCTTTGATTAACTACAAACAAAAAGAGAAACTATCGGGAAAACATAAACGCAAAAGGAAACATCAAGGGATCAAAGCTAAATGACGTACAAGAGCAGTCAGGTATCATCAGGTACCTTAACGTATAGCCTGAAACTATCTTCAAATGCATGTATTTCCGGAACTATCACAAATAGTCTATAACGAAGCAGTACATTGTCGCTTACATTTTTCATGTAGGTTTTTGTTTTAATGTTTTTGGGTCAGTAACTTCAAGCAAAATCTATATAAACACGTAAAAGCATGGAAAATGATTTTCTCACTGAAATCCATCACCCATCATTTTCGTCTGCAAACTTAGTCTGGGTCTTTCAAAAAATCTGGGGCTCTCAATCGATTATTGAGATCTTCAGCAAAGGGTACTCAAAGGTTTTAAAGAATTGTCTGTCGATTTCCATAAAATATAAATCCATCAACAAGAAAGAAGAATTGAAATGTTCACTTTATTTACAATTCATTTTTTACAAGTTTAAAAAATTATAAGTAACCATATATAAAGCGGAGCCTATACTCTGCTTTCAAAACCCCCAAAATCGTGAGTAAATTCGATAAGGTAGTAGAGGAGAATATCAAACACACTTCTATTGAGATAATTGATATCAAATTTATATAAATGTTCAAAATATAAATCTTAATCATTAACAATGATAACCAAGTTAAGTAATTAACTGACCAACGTCAACTATTACTGCATTTGAAGCTGTCTGGTAAACTATGACTTGCTTATAAAAATATCAGTTGTATAAGGCACTATAGCGATACTAAAAATACTGGTTTAATCGTCATTTTTATACTCGACTGTAATGAATAAACGGGTCGGTTTCTAGAAGATTTCGGTACCCTAAATCAGACGTTTTTATGCTAAGAATAATAATATTTCTCTCTCCTCTTAACAACCTTGACGATTAGCGCACGTCTCCACCCCCAACAATGCGGGTAAATATTTCCATACCCAACACGCGGAAATTCAACCTTGAACACGAACTCCCAGGTCGGGAACGATTATCACGCGACGAACACATCGCATTTTAGTTATTTGGGCTTTCGTGCCACGTAGTACTTGAATGCATCACGAACCACTTTCAAAGCCAAAAAAAAAACGAATCTACACAACTCGACAAAAAATAATAAACATTTTACACTCTCACAGCTTTGCTACTTACTGGCTAACAGAAAAGTTGATTTTCAACGCTCACTTTCCACTACGAGACGATATAAAAGATTGGTGGCAGTATTTAGAAGAGCAAAAGGATCGCTACATCATCGTAATTAATGAAGGAGAAATGAATGTACGATCATTTGGAATGCCGAAACATTTTCTCGGACGGATGCCTAATAATCGGCAGAGTCGGAGAAAAACAAGCAAGGACAATGATCAATGGAAAACAAACTCCCAGCGTAGACTTTCTCCGTCACTGGGTTCTTCAGCAAAAACTCCCGTCAAACACTCTCGGCAGACAAAAGAGGATCTTGTGAAAAGAGAAAGCACGTACCCTGTTAATGAGGCACTGAGTTACGTACGACTAACGAGTGAGGGAGGGAGAAGAGGTTTCAGGAAAGGCTCAAGGATATCAAAGCAGTGGGTGGTACGAGGCGGAGGAATCGGGAGACTCCCAGAGAGTCAAAGGGAGTTGCCGCAACCGCGTCGAAGCATCCCGCGGCTTAAGTTTCGGCATTGCTCAGCTTTACTTTAAAGTTTAAGCCCGGAGTACATAGAAAGCGCAAGTCTCCTCTCGTCCTATTACCTCCCTTCTCTCACGCCTTTTCCTCCCCCTTCCGTGGGACTCCGGAGCTCTTTGCATAGACGCCGCGTGATAAATCCGATCACCGAGAGCTCCTCGTCTGAAAGTTTTTCTCGGAGAGGCTTGAACCAAGAACTGGACGGGATGTGGGCGGCGAGCTCCACCACTTCGTGGCAGAATACATGCACCTACGGGAGGACGGCTTTAGGATACGCGGGAGGGAGGAGAGACAGAGATGAAGGGAGGAGTGGAAGTGGGGGGGGAGGGAGAAAAAAACTGCGGTGAGGTTTTGATCCGATGAGGCGGGCGAGAAGGACTTGAGAAAGAGCTGACGGGGAAAAAAGTGGGCGAAGTGTGGAGGGGTGCAAATGGGTATTTATTCTTCTTCTCCTTCTCCCAGGCGGCTTTCATCCCTTTGAATCTCCCTATTTTCTGAGAGAGAGAGAGAGAGGCGCGCCCGCTTTTCGGAAGCCCGCTTCAACCCCTTCTCCAAGAGGGTCACCTTCCGCGGAATTTGCGCATAAATCCACCGTTCACGGCGTGCGGGGAAGAGGGCAGACGGAGGCTAGAAACGAGGAAGAAAGAGAGGTCGGGAGTTCGTTTATTTTCTTCCCCCATCCCCTCTCGCCAATACGGGCGCTCAAGATCGCCGAAACTCCCTCCCCTCTACACATCGCAACACCACCTTCGTGAAACTCTCCCCACCGCCCCCCACTTCACTTCCCTTCCACAAAGCTACACCTCTCGCCTGACACAAACAAGCTCACACACCCACATACACACACACACCCTTGCCCCGCACCTACTCCCAACCTCCTCTTCGTCCCGCGCGCGCGGTCGATCGGAGAAGGAAGGGGTCGGTTAGTCGAGTGCAGCAGGTGGTCGAGAAACCTTGGGACGAGCCAAGGTTATGCCGGAGCGACGTCCTAAAAATTGATTCCCCTCCACAGTATGTGTGCTGGGGTTGGGGCGGGGGTGGGAGAGGTTATAGGAGGCGGGGGCGAAAGAGCATTCGTCCCGCCGATCGCGTTATTACGACCAAGTGAAGCGGGAGAGGGAGATGCGGAGGAGCGAACGGGAGGGGGGGGGGAGAGAGAGGCCACTCGAAGGCAGACTGGGGGTACGGGGGGAAAAAACTAACAACGTGGTGCGTCGATAACCGACGGGTACGGATTTGAATCAAGGCGAGGGTCGGCAACCCGCGCATCCGAGAGCTCTTTCTTACCTTCGCTCGCGACCGTTCCGGAAAAATTACTCTGGGACATCTTTGGCGATCCCGACGGTACGCAGTGTTTCGTTCGCCTGACACCCATTTAAACGAAACTTTTGCATGCCGCTTCCTTATCACTGGAAAAATGCCTCTTTAAAGTTTCCATTTTTCCTTTGCACGGTACTTCGCCTACGGAATCCGGAATTGTATCGAGAAAGATTGTAAAAGGATGTTGACGAAGTTTTCCATCCCGAAGAGAATGAAAAAGAATATTCGCCAGTTAATCAATCCCAGATAAACAATGCGTAAACCCTAATATGACAACGTAAATACCTTCACTATTCTCATTTAGAGTGCATGGAAACAACACAAACTACTACGGCGCGCCAATTTTGCTAGCTAGCTATAATCGGCTACTTCCCGATTTTAAAAACTTGCTTAAATTTTCTAAAAAATGATATGCGGATCTTGAATCCAGTAGGATGACTAACTGGACTAACTCTCTGCCGTCATTAGTTAATGCCATTTCTTGACGACTAGCTTAAAATCACGAATATCAAAAACAAATTTAGGGCTTACCCATACGGTGAACCTAAAATATTCATGACGTGAACTTAAGTACAGATTGGTGATTCAAAATTATAGGCACAGCCTATACGATAGTTTTTTACGCTTCATTGAAGAACTTTTTGACTGGCTGTTAATTTACCGTGCATTGAAAAACCAATGCTAGCTACACAAAAAAATAACTTATATTTTCCTTCTATTGCGGGAAAAATATTTTTTTTTAAGCTACAGAAATAATAGCCAAAACTATAAAGCTGAACGTGACATTAGTAAAATTGAAGTATCTGTGTTTGAGTATTGATTTGGGCACAATCTACGTGAAAAGTCAGCGGAAAGGCATTGCGGACTCTTGCATTCCACGAGAGTGATTTACGTAATGGTGAACCCAAACCGCAGTAAACCAGCTTCTCTATACTCTAGCAATCAATGCAGCATTAGTATCAGTGGCTAGACGAGAAAGGGCTAGGATGTGGAACAATGATGCCGCGGTGGGCGTAGCAGAAAAAATTCACAAAAATTGTAACTTACCGCTCCCTCTTAACCGGAACTCGGTTGCACGGAAACTTTTTTAATATTACGTCGGTTTCAACCTACCAGATTACTCGCTAGTCATGAAAGTCGTTGGACTCGTACGCAACTTCTTTATGAAAAATACAGAGGAGTTCACTGAGATAGGTCCGGCGGGGGCGTGATATGAGAACTCGGTCGATCTGTGCGGCGATCGACACGATAAACCGCGACAAAGATCCTCCTCGTCCCACAATTTCCAAACTAAGGGTGGCGTGACCATTTAATCACCCCCCGCCCACGTGAGGTTCTCCACCCCTTTAAGGTCAAGGATTCACGCTCAAGAAAGTTTTCTGCGGTTATTTCCAGCAGACTAAATATAGAGCTCTCTCACAAAAAGAAGTCGACTTAGTAGTCCAGAGGGCAGCTATTGCCCGGAGGGTGACCTGATTCAAACCCAGTGAGATCTCTGGACACCCTCAGATAAACTCAAACTACAAGTAATGAGTGCACTCGTACCTGGCCCTTCAAATACCTGGCCTGGCAAATCGTAGGCAACATGAGGCACACTGTTCTCACTGACGTGTGAATTTCATTGCATATCATATGTAGCAAATAGGTGATCTCTATCCTATCCAGTCCGGGTTGGTTACTGCTGTTGTTTGACAGGGAAATATTGCTTCTACGTAATCGGACCAACAAAATTCTTGGACAAAGAAACGGTTTGCTTGAACAACAAAAATGTTAAAGTAGCGTACGGAGTTGCTGTTGAGATTTCCTTCGCCGGTAGCAACGGAACAACTTCCTCGCGAGAAATAGATAGAAGGATCGAGCTCCGCGGTAGTTTTTACCCATAGG
This sequence comes from Hetaerina titia, assembly GCA_037158775.1. Lineage (NCBI taxonomy): Eukaryota > Metazoa > Arthropoda > Insecta > Odonata > Calopterygidae > Hetaerina > Hetaerina titia. Next base: position 65,486,039 of record CM073769.1, read on the forward strand.
TTTGTAAATAACTTTGTTTAAATTTGTTACAGTTAAATGCTGATTAAATATTATACTAATAGAAGACAAATAAATACATATAAAATACGATATTCACAAAAAATACTGGATGAGATAAACATGAAAGTTATCAATTATTAGTAATGATATTCTATCATTTAAGGTATGTTTTGGATGTACACTGATTGGACAACCATAACTACACCTAAATAGTCAATCAATAATTACTAAATTGAGATTTATTGACAATTCCACAGTTGTTATCATGAATATAAAAAAGGGAAAATTACCATTCACCTCAATACAACTGTCGCTACGGCAACCAGAAAGAGTTGTAATTTCCTATTACTATCCTTTTCAAAACATCCTGGTTTGTGATTGCACGACGGTCATGTTAACCTTAAACACCTAATGTAGCGAGCCGGTACACATTGGAAATGTTTCCAGTCTTATGGCGTAAGGGATCACTGAGATGAAAGGGAAGTTGGCAAGAATTCCTCGGAATAAACTTCCGAAGGTTGCCCTCAATGGGAAAGGCTCGTAAAAACGGGAGGTTTGGAAAAAATAAAAATTATGACCAAAAGAGTGAAATAAGCAAAACCCGCAAAGCCCCTCTCATCCCAGTGATATCTCAATCCCGACCTATCAGAATAACGAGGTCGAGAACGGCAAGAAACGAAAGAGGGGGAAAGGTGGAGGAAAAGAAACGAAGGAGAGCCAGTGGGGACAAAGGTATACATGGAAGAAATCATTTGGAAATATTAACGCAACTCCATGACTACATCAAAACAGACAATCGCGCGGGAAGAACGGCGGAAGATTGAAGTAATTGAGAGAGGGGAGGAGGAAGGAGAGAGAGAGAGAGAGAGAGAAAAAGAGAACGTGGGTGAGGGAAGGAAAACAAGAGACGTCGGCGAGAGAAACTCGTGAAATAATAATGAAATAAAAAAAGTCCAGACTGAGGCAACGGTGGGAAGAGGCGAAATAACTGAGAGATGGGGTACTTTGAGAGGGAGGAATGGATGAAACCAGTTAGCGTATAAGTCGCAAAGGACGTGAGCTGGGGGAGGGGGATGGATGAGAAAGATGTAGGCGTGTGTGTGTGTGTGCACACACACGTACAAGTACAGACACACACAAACACACAGAGTGAGGGTGATATAGAGAGGAGAGGGAGGTTGAGAACTCGGCGCGAAGCAGTCGGAAGAGTCGGAGAAATATGAAGAAAGAAGTGGTGGGGAAGTTTGATAGGGAGGGAGCGGATACGGAAGGGAGTAGGGGAGAGAGAGAGAGAAGGGGAAATTTGCGAGAGCAGAGTTGAGGAGTGTGTGAGAGAAGTGAGAGAGAGAGACAAAGAGAGTGAGATACAGAGGGAGTGAATAGCGAGACAGACTCCGTCGAGCGAGTGAGTGAGGGTTAGCGTGTGTGTGTGTGTGTATGTGTGTAGGGGGAGAGGGTAGGAGAATGGGGCGCAAGACGACGAAGAAGAAGAGTCCTGACATTGAATCACAGCCGTTACTTATCCAGCCACCGTTAAACCCCCCTCTCTCCCTTCTTCGCGGAACCCCTTCTTCCACTTTAACCCGCTCTCTCTCTCTTTCTCCCAGATCCTTGGAGAAAGGGAGGGAGAGAAGACGGGGAGAGAGGGGGAGTAGAGTCCGCCTCGTAGGAGAACTGTGGGGACTAGGGGTGGGGGAAGGGAGGCGTGAAGGAAAAAAAAGAAGGATGGAACGATAAACACACGTACTAACAAAGCTGCCCCAAATCACGCTAATAATGCGAGCACGCTATGGGAAAAATGATCAGGTGATATGGAGATCGTGATTAAGCTTGCGAAAGGAGGAAAACATTTTTAATGGATAGTGGGAGTGTCTCTCAGTCCAAAATTGCCCTAGGGAATGCACGTACACTAACGTGGCGTTAACTTCACAAATGTGTGTAGCTTTGATGAATACCTACATAAAATTCCTGCTGAAAAGCTGGAGAAAGGTAGTTTTTTTTCCTAGAGCGCTTATTAAGTCCGTCAAATTTTAGTACATATATGGGTTAGTGGGTCGCGGTGGTCCAGTGGGTAAAGCGTTGGACTACTGACCGGAGGGTCCCGGGTTCGATTTCAGGGCAAGGCACTCTGGGCACCTGCAGCCCTATCCTGATGTGTGAATATTCACACGCCGTCGGGCTTGGTACATGGGTGAGCTCTACCATCACCTACTAAACCGACCTTCGGGTTGATTACTGTGTTTCTGGTGTTTTTATATGGGTTAATCTTTCTACACACATAATTAGCCTTGACCCACACAAGAGACTAACTTCAATGATTTGATTACCATCACCAACAGCAGCGATTCCCTCACACATCACATATCCGCTTACTCCCTATGCTTCTATTGTTATTTATTTGCTGTAAATCGATTTTTAACTCATACATGTGTTAAATAGCTTACGTATACATACATATAAACAAATTCATTTACCTATCAAAATAAAAATTTGCGTCACTCTAAGACTTCACATCTTCAAGTGTACGACTTCAGTCTAAGGAGTGGGTGTACAAATAAGTCACCATATTTATCAGACCCACGAATTGGCAAACGGAAACTCAAAAAAATTAGACACTCCCATTGGGTCGCGATATATGATGAGATTATGGGTTATGCAGCATTCCATTTTTAATGTTTACACTTGATGCCACCAACTCAAGAAGTGTTACGATAAGGAGAGTGTACGTATACAAAGAAATATTGATACAATGATGCAAACTTATCAACATTCATTTCAAAATGCAGTGTTATGTTCAAAAATGAACATGGTACGTCGTCTTTCAATAGCATACGATAACTATGACAGCCTCCATTTCTTTTTGAGCAATCAAATCCCCAAGTTTGCTCTCAAGTTAGGCTTTACTTCTAGATAGCCTCACCTTTCCCCGATAATCCCTCTCATTCTCCTTGTCACCACCCCAAGCACATTGCAGTACTTCAAAACAAATTTCAAACACTCCTGCCTTTTCTCCCCGGATTGGATGATTTCTTCACTTTTCACCACCGCACATCTTCGAGATCAATTCGCCTTTCAGTTTTTCTTCAACCACTTCCCGGCCAGCTATGCTTCGCTCTCATTCCCCTATTCTAAATACTCGTCAATCTTCTCTCCATTCTCTCTCTTCCTCTGACTCTCCTCTTCCGCGAAGCACTTCGAATGAAATGGACCCATCCTACAGTTTCCCGAGACCCCGCCCCACTCAACACACCGCCGCCCTCTCTGGCCGATTCTACTCTCTCCGTGGCAATGTTCGATGCCTTTTCCTGAAAACACTGACTGGTCTTTCCTATCGTGGGAAATTAATTATAAAGGGAAATGGGTCCGGGGACAATTTACATGTCTACACTACATCCCCAGAGCAGTGACGCATAGCGTGAATGAAAAGTTCGCACGGTCCCATCGTTCCGAGAACAGTTTTTTCCTGGTTACCGTCAAGAATTTAACGCTCCAAGGACAATACAATACCCCGAGGATAATACGAAATTAGTATTCAAGTAAAAAATGAATTAAAAGGAAATATAATTCCTGGTATTTCACGAACAGTGTTGTCCATGTCTTCAGGTTCTCCAATCACAAATCATCGCAAGCATTGCACATGCGCTGATTACCAAGTTGCGATGGATGAACGCAAAATTTCACCAGGTTATCTCATAAGAATTCTTATTTACTATTCACAGATGAACACTTTAACCATCAGGCTGGACGATACGGTTTGTTCGAAACAAAACAAAAACTACTAGTAAACAGGAAATTTTCCCCATGAACACTCCCTAATATATTTTAGGCCTGAGTTATAATGGCCATAAATAATGCTTCGCATACTCAATTTGTATGTTTTTTCCAAATGCCTAAGTTGAACAAAAGTTAAGGAAAAAGAAATTCAATACAATCTGGAACAGATATTCACAAAGGTTACTTTTAGTGATTTACATGGCAATCTGAAACAACACCAACAACAAAAAATAAATAAATTCGTCAAGTCGGAAACTGGGAGAAAGGTAAGCGAGCGATTTTGATACAAAAAAAGTAATTATTTAATAGAATTTTCCTCGAATGAAAAGGATTCAGCCCACAGCTTCAAACAAACGCTCCCCTTTGGCGTACTACTCTTCCGGAAGGTTGCTAGGATCATTAAAAGCCGGTTGATAAGTAAGGATTATAACCGTTTTTATAATACATCGAATTTCGAGATTGTTCCAAAATTGTATCTTTTAGGGTATTCCTCCAACTTTAACTCGAAAACTGACACGACATTGAATAAGTCCTTACTCCAATGACTTCCATCCCATCCATCCGTAAGGCAAACAAACGATCCCAGCACTGATGATAGCAGTTCTACGCCAGAGATTGGAGAAAAAGGGATCGCGGAGTAATCAACGAAAAGAAAACCACGCTCTCCAAATTCACAGGACACCACTTAAAATAGCACACTCCAATGTCTCCCTTGAGGTTAAGTTGATAGAGAAAGAGAGAAAATAGGACGAAAAGAATGAATGACACTTTAGGAAAGGCGGAAAAAATCTTCAACTCACAAAAAGGAGGAGATTTGTCCTTTTTCATGTCGCCTTGAGTAAACAGCGTGGTAGGACGCTTAGAGATGGTAAAAACGTTCTTTAGCTTCATTCTGCACTACTAACCTTGCCCAGAGTCCGTTGACCATCTTCTTCACAATAAACACTGCCCGCATGAAGTCACTTAACGTTTAATATAGAAAAGTAACTCTGGGCTATGATAACAAATACGGAATCCTCTCGGCCACCTCCGCGCGAGAGTATTAGGAAAGCATCATTTTTCCTTCGGGGGAGCGGCAATCCAAAACCAACTATTAATAACGTCGGAGGAAGTGAGAGGAGATGAAGGAAAGAAATTCCCCACCGGTATATTCGTCCGCATACGCATGTAAATTGAGAAGTGTTGCTTCGAAATCCTTCGCCTTGACATGTGAAACGCTGACCGTTAATGGAACAGAGCGGGCAGGTTAAGAGGTCGCAAGGCCGTTTCTGCGAGCGAGGGAGAGAAAAAGGGAGAGGGGGGATCACAACCCTTTTGTCCATCCCTCTCACCTTCGTCCGCCTTCACCATCCGTCCCTCTTCTCACTTCCGAAGCCTCCCACGGAAATACACACCGGGTTTCACACGTTCGATAAACTTTCCGTCACTCCCTCGGAGAAGCGAATACCTGTCCCGAATGTGTACGCAACTCCACCCCCCTCGTCTCGCCGCGGAGGGCCCGTCTTCTCTTCAGAGCCGACCTCTCTCCACCCCCAATTCCCCCCCTTCGTGCCGTAATATTTCTCCTCCTCACTCCCCCCCTACCTGAATCCTCTCATTTCCATCTTTCCTCCTCTTTCCCGAGCCATCCATCCCATTCCCCTCTGCTTCCAAGTTCCCCTGTTTACCCTCGGCGCCGACCGCTCTCATGTTTACGGAAGAAAGTGGGGATGCGCTGCGATTGAGGACCGAGGTTTGCAGAACCGATAAAAAAAAATTCTGAGGGCGTGGAAAAATTGATGCGCAGGGGGGAGATAGAAGAGGAATGGAGGCTCAGGAGGAAAAAAAAGGGTTGAATGGGATGGAAGAGAGAGACCTATGGTTATGTGAGCATGAATGAAAGAGAAAACGAGACGCGAACAGTGACGAGAGAAAGAGATGAAGTGAGCATGGCGTGAATTTCCCTTAGAATAAAGTGAATATGAATTAAGTGGAATGGGGTAACTGAGCCGAAGAAAGGCCTGAGTGCAGCTGAAATAACTTTCTCGGACCCGATATACACAGATACGATCTGGAGGATCACTCGCCGACGGAAAAACTAACAGCCGATGCATATTTGAGAAACAATACCTGGGATTACAAGTAATAATCAAAGAACTCCACCATAAAAACCGAATCGGCATACTTCAAAAGTAGTATGCATTAAGTGGATCAAGTAAAACAAACCGGAAATTAGTTGGCGAAAATGCATTACTACAAAAAAAATTTTCCTCGGTATAAATAAAGTCAATTTGTATCGTCTTCCCAAATAACAACCATGAATAATGTTAAATAAAATATACCATTTCGATAAAACGTTTTTTTCAACTCGTATTGCCGAACACCATTTTACACTAGGTACACCGAGCGGACTACGTTCTTATGAAAGTCTTCCAAAAGTCCATACAGTGTCCATATTTTCATTCCGCGAAGAAATTACCTACCGTCCAATCATTACATTGCATTGACGAGTATTAATGACGTTTGACGAACATGCTCACAATCGGTTTCCATCCAATAGTAAGGATTGAGTCCACAGATCACATAAGAGACACTTCCCACACGTAACAAAAATATACGGGTAGAATTTTTGATTGCGCACATGGTTACATGAGACGAACGTCGTACACTGACACACAAAGAAATAAATGTAATAGAGAACAAGCTGTTCACTCACTATCAATATAATCTGGCACCATAAGGGCCCATAAGTACAGCTGTTTCCCAGCTTTGGAAACTTTTAAGGGGTCTTCTATATCAAAACTACCCATGTGATATCTGCGCATAAGAATCCATTTCTGATGTTGCCTACGTAAAAATGATGGGGCTACGTATTTCTACATAGAAGCGATGTCCCCTAGACTAGACTCCCCTACAGCTGGGAGAGGACTGTGAATACCAACCAAAAGGTGCTTTGCATAGGCCTAGTAAAGCAGTTTTGGAATACTGCTAGTAGAACTCTACGGAAAACTCAATGTTAGGCGAAATATTTTCAGGAACGTCTGTACGTATATGCAGCAATTATTTGGCTTCCTTTAACTATATCAAAACATTACAAAGTAAACGAAATGACGAAAGCAATTACTTTAGCACTTATGGGAGATAAAAAAAGGGAGTATTAAAATCCATTTCTAACTTTTAAACCATGTGCATATGTCACAATCGTTGTCTAATAAAGACCAACGATCCTATCAATATTAAATTCTCAAAATTTACAACAGCTCAACAAAATACTCCTCTCTCTGCCATAGATGTCTTAAACAATTTGATTAGGCTCAAAATCAACCAAAGGGCAGAAGAACTGCCTCATCTTCGTTGGAGAACGGAGGAAATGTTTTTACCATGCACCGAATTACAAAGGGACATATAATCTTCGAAAGGATCAACACGTTAATTTGAGATCTAGGGCCATTATATGGTGCAATCATAACTGCGTTGAGCGGCGTGGTTGAGCTGATCTAAGTGTGCAAGGCGATCATTACAAGGAGTACTCCCGCAAAAAAGCGGAGAGGCCTGAGGGAGGGAGTAGAAGGTGGAGCAGTGAGGAAGAGAGCAAGGAGAATGAATTTAAAAGGGAAGAGTATCTCGGCGGGTAGATTGGGGGAAAGAGGAAAGGGGGTCGGAATGAAAGGTTTTTGATAACATGACGAATTTGCTCCGATAGTCACGGACAATATGTACGACGAAATGGACGGCGAAGAGAAAGACTCGATCACGAGCCACGAAATGAAGCTAGTTAAGACCCCAATTACTGGAATGGCGCTGTGAACAGTTGTGTGTATGCGTGCTTATATATATATATATATATATATATATATATATATATATATATATATATATATATATATATATATAGATGATGCGGAAGAACTCGTGAGAGCTATATAACTTTTGGACGGCACAATAGAACACAGAATAAAACAGATAACACGTAAAAGAACACTCACACGGTAGATTATTTGAGCTTTCGGCCTACTCCGAGGTCTTCTTCAGGTCAGACTCTGAGGAGACAGACTCTCAAGAGTCTGACCTGAATAAGGCCTCGGAGTAGGCCGAAAGCTAAAATAATCTACAGTGTGAGTGTCCTTTTACCTGTTATCTGTTTTATTCTGCTTTCTATTGTGCCGTCCAAAAGTTATATATGTATGTATGTATGTATATATATATATATATATATATATATATATATATATGTATTTTTATATATTTTTTAAACACACATTATTCAACCCGAAGGTCGGTTTGGTAGGTGTTGGAGAGAGGAAAATATTTTTACATTTGTGATCTGCTGACATCCGCTATCCCCACCTCTCTTGTGTTCGTCCTTTGTGTGTGTTCCTTTCCCATTTCCTTATCTCTATTTTCAATGTGAATGAAGAAATATATATATATATATATATATATATATATATATATATATATATATATATATATGTGCGAGTGTGCATTATTTATCTACGATATAAACTCAGCCATGTCATTAAAGATTTGTACTCGATTCTAACGTTTCAATATACTATGGATTCTAAAAGCGACGTTATCGATGACAGCCGATTAAACTAGTTTTCGTTAAGTTCCTCTCCACGGTAGCCTACCAGTTATGAAGTATGCATCCTCATCAACTACCCCAACATCCTCTCGGAATTCCCAAATCCAGTGCTACACGTCCCCAAAACCCCTGCAAGTCAGAATTCGATGGGTACATACACTAACTTTCCGACAAATTCTGCTTCGGAGTCTACATAGGCGATCACATCATCGCCCTCTCTCTCTCCGAATTAGCAATCACGGTTTGTCATTAAATGCCCCACGCTCTCCAGTCTCACAATCCCGATGCATACCGCCCACCAAAACCATCACTTCGACAGTAGCTTTTCCGTTTCCGTAACCGAAACCCTTCCTGAATGCCGTAGAAGCATTAACGTTCGAATCAGAGAGATCCATACATGTGTGTGCTGAAGGGCTCCGAATCTCATGATACCAAAGTAGCTCGCCAGCATTGCCACCACCACCATCATGCCCTCCCAACACAAATGCCTTCCACATTCGCCCATCATTTCTGAATTTATCACTCACTCCCTTCCCCGTGGCCATGAATACGCAGACCTAAACCATTGATCAATTAAATCATCCAAATTATTCCCTTACAATTTTCTCTTAGTTAACCAATTCTGACATTTTTCCACTTGATGGTGCTACTTCGTCGCTACAAAACCGTGGACGATGCACACCGCTGTCCTTCAATATACCTCCGCCTCCTCCCAGCTCCATGTCTAGCATCTTCAGCATCACTCCTTTTCCCTGAACACGACAGGTTGGTTACAACCAAGCTGTAAAGAAAAACACCCTCACCCACCACCCAGTAAGATAACTAATCAGAATTATTTCGAGGTGAACATAATGACTTTCATTTTTCTCCCGTTACCTCCTGGGGTATTATTGAGCAACCTAAATTCTTAACTAAAGGTAATTAAATTTTAGTGGTATTTATTTAAAGCTGCAGCGTCTAAATGAGTCTCGTAGAAAAAATCAAGTACCAAGACATACCTCGTGAGGAAGCAGAGATTTGGATTTTTTTTGTGTGGGAATCATAATTCCTCCACCCTTCCCATTTATATATGAGAGCATGTATATACTACACTCTCGGAGAAAACGACAAGTAGCGACAACTAGTACATACTAAAACATAGAAACGAAAGGGACACGCATGCACATTTTTCGTTTCCACTGTAATACTGCCTTCAACGAACGAAGAATGTTGTTCTCTGATTGTAGCTGAGAGGGAGGGAGTTTATAAATGTTCCATGTAAATTTAAAAATATATATATAATATGTATGTTTGTGCGTTCGTATATAGTATACATATTAAAAAGCCGTAAACACAGTTATCAACCCGAGGGTCGGTTTGATAGGTGATAGTAGATTTCACCCAATTCGATACTAAGCCCAACGGAGTGTGAAATTCATACATAAAGGAAGGTAGGGGGGCAGATCCTCTCTCTCTATATGGATATATATATATATATATACATAAATATATATATATGTATATATATACACATACATATATGTATATATATATGTATATATATACACATACATATATGTATATATACAGTATGTAAGGAACTAATTCACGATTTTCACGTTCGACAAGGAAATAAATGTTCCTAAATATCCTCCTCCATTCGATAAAACAGCGACGTTTCTGCACTGCAAATCGTCCAAAAGGGTTTGCGAGGCCAGGCTGCGACCAGGCTATCGCTAGACGCCTCATGGGCAGGGTAATGGCCAGTGGCATCGCTCCAATTGCATTTTTCCTCGAGAGGCACCCGATATGGCCAGCACATTACCTTTTGGAAAGGATGACACATGTAAACGGACACACTACATAATCTCTCCGATACACCATTGGTCCCACCCCCTCGATGAAGTCTTGGATGCATGGCTGCAAGGGAGTACGAACTACTTTCTGGGAGCTTAAAGCAGCTCCAACGACCGACCGAAGTACTTTGGCGGGAGAAGATAGCGTTGTTGAAATACTCGCCAAAGTTCGCCGCTGGGTATTTGATGAAGAGCAGCCTCCCACACCTCAATTTACATTAAACGTCTGCTTGCATATAATAATTGATTACGTCAAGGGAAGCGATAACAGGCTATAGCCAGATAACTTCGTCATACTGAATAATTTCTGCCAGCTTAAGTTATTCATAATATTGTAGCAAATTATGCGACGCACCCCAAAGTTAATACTGCATGACTATACCCAGATAACTCAAAATGCAAATGTAAAGAAAGAGTGACTTTCAATGAATAAATTTATCTGGAGTGATGGTAGTAGACTAAGAAAAGAGTTCACGAATAGTTCAAGAGAAAAATTATGCGAGCCTTCATCCGTAATAATGACAGTGCTTTAATATTTAATCATAATTATTATTAAAGTTTCCAATGTTAATGTTGCTGATGTACATTTAAAAAATACTATGATATTTAAAAAAAATGGATCACATTTTTTAAGCATCGGCTCAGGTAGTTATTAATTAGAATTACTAGCAGGCATGCAAGAAGCAAATATTAATGATAAAATGGCGAGAGAATGGTAGGGGAGGAAAGTCAAGGGAATAAACAGAAAAGAAACGCGAGCCAGCAATCAGGCATATTACGAAGCACATTATTTCACTGGCTACAGTGACAATTAGGAATACGTATAAAGTAACATTAGACGCCGAATACCCATAAGAATTTGATTATCCTGCTCAAAACTGGCATATGAGGCAAGGTGAACTCGGAGAATCGATCAATGGACGATTCTGTCAATCTGCTCGCTCGATACTGAAATATAGGGGTCAAATAGTGCATGTACGTACTCGGCTGAACTCGCACGGAGACCTTCGCACAGGAAAAAAGTAAGACGTCCCATCCGCGCCCGTGGAAGGGGAATGAAATGGGAAAGGGGCGGGAGGACTGGTTGACAAGTTTCGGTGGGAGGAACACGACTGGGACGGAAGCAGGGCCCACCGAGGGCGCGGAAAAAAGGCCAAGAACACGACCCGGCTGAGCTGAAGGGAACGGGGAAGGACTGGTAGGCGGTGAATATCCACGAATCGGCCACGATTTACGACAGAAACCACCGTCCACCCCCGCCACTAAATTAGTGACATACGACAAGGCGGGAGAAGGAAATAGAGAAGTGGCGAGGACGATCCCGAAACTAGGTGGGGACTGCGAGGCAGTTATCACATATACAGGGGAAGAGGGAAAGAATCGGTATGTGTCGGAGATTAATTCAAAACGGAGGGAGGGAGGGCAGGAGGAGGAGACAAATGTGCATCCAGGAGGGGGTGAGAGGGAGTGGCGGCGGGATAGAGCCACGGCGACATGGCCACGCCAGAGACGGGAGAAATGGGGGAGGGGTGAGCTGGGAGGCCCGAGGCGGACAGGACAGCCAATCTCCATTAAGGGCTGCCTCGGCGTTAGCCTTCGTCACCTCACCCCGACTCCCATCTCCCTGGCCCACCCACCCACCGTCCGCAAAGCCCCGGGGCCCTCCCTTCCTCGGACACGAAAAGTGGATGGGTGGCCTGAAAGGGCGATAGGTCCGGGGATGTAAAGAGAGGGAGCGGCGGGGAAGAGTAGTCGGTGGCATCCGCGACCCATACCCCAGGCCACTCTCCACCACGAGCTCCCCTCCCCCGAAACCCCCACGAATCCCCCGGCCTCATGGGAATACGGAGAGCGTCATCTCCGGAGAGGAGACGGTCGGAACTCCTCGTCGTTCTCGTGATCGCCCCGGCACGGGCAACCGCACGTACGACGACGGATGGGATGGGAAGGAGGAGGAGGAGGAGAGGGGGTGTTTCACGCAAGTCTCCAGGCCAAGAGTGGAGGGAGGAAAGAGGGATGAGCTTGAGGAAGGGGGGGGAGTTGGGTGTGTTGGGGGTGAATAGGTGGTGGGGGAGGAGAAACAACATCTCCGGGGTAGGAGTCTCGCTTGAACGGTCTCGAGGGCGGCACTTCACGGTGGGGATGGCGAGGGGGATTTATCAGGAAGCGAGAACAGCGGGATGGGAGGCCAGGAAGAGGGCGAAGCTGGATGGATGATGGGATGGGATTCGGAAAAGGAAGGAGATTTCGGGAGGGAGGGATTACGCTCTTGCCAGGATGGAAATCTAAGCAATCGCAATTTCAATAATAATCCACGACGAATTTAAATTTCAGTGCCCTACGTAAACCTGCTGACTTACAAGGGCCTATAGAATTAAAAATAATGTACAAAAGATTCATCTCGCAAACCAGGAAAAAAAATGGACTGCGTGTAACCATGGAAAGGTAAAGACCGTGGAATTTCTCTATTATCTATGAATATACGAGACAAAACCATTCAATTATCCATTTTCACTTTATACTGGGTACACGAGCCTTATTTTCAGATATCTTATACAAGAACTAAGACAAAAGGAACTTTTGAGAGACAGGTCATCCTTCAAATGTGGAAATATTCATTAAAGTTATCACAGCATAATGCTCACAGTACATTTTTATACATATTTATATTCTGAAACTCTTGAGACAATTTGGAAAAATACCTCCCTTGAAACTCGGAAAAAACATCTAAAGGTGCGCGGGTCCTTTGGCGCACACATACAATGGATGAAACAACTGGCATACCCAATACAGATCCTCACTGTACCTTTCCTCTTACAGGACCAGTAGTCCGAAAATTAAAAATATGTAACCAGGAGTGCTGTTAAGCGTCGTCCTAAAAATTGTTTCTGTATATTTTGAATATACAGCAGAGAGACCTTGATCGAAGAAAATTCTTTTTCAATCTTATCAATAACCAGGATTCTACACTACGCTATTTGAATTCAGTTTTTATATAACCGAAAGAAATATATTTTTATTGTAATTTATAAATTTTCAACGTTGATTTCAAGAAGACTACATATGATGAATCAACACTCACATGCAAAAGTCCATTTGAAATCTATTGGCATGTTTGCAATTCGTAGAATGACAATTACATAGTATTTGAGTTAATTTGGGCTTGGGTCTATTTTCTCAGTATACGTATATTCGTGAAAGGAGAAATAAATTTTTAGTTAATTCTTACACTCCAAAAATATGAATGGTACTGCACGAAACAGCCCATTTTAACAATTTATCTTACTCGCACAGTCTTTTTAATCAATAAAGAACGCACCGTGAATTTGGTGCTTCAAACAATCAATTTTGTTTTTAAGGCACAAGCACAAAACGTGCTCCAACGTTCCCAGAGATGCAGCCAGAAATTTCTTAGGTCAAGCGAAAATGTTTACTGCACGTAATACTTCAATTTTGAATTAATTTTACGGCGCAATGACAAAATCTTCTCAAAGGTTCCCCGAGATGTATCCAGGAAATTGTTAGGTCACACAAAAATGTTTACTGTACATAATATTCTGCATTTTGAACTAATTCCACTTACTCGTATTAATCCTTTATTAAATAAAGGCAAATTAGATTCTGTGTTAACGTCATAATAAGTAATGCTGCTATTTTCGTGTTCACACTCAAGAAGATTTTCCGGGCGTTCTGCTTGATGTATTTAGTAAATTATTAGAGCACGCGAAAGTGAATTGTATAACTAATAATAATCCATATCATAAATTATTTTCACTTGCATAATCCTGAACTTAATAAAGACGTTGTTTACGCGTTATACGCCATCACACATATGACGATCACAAAACTTTCTAGATAATCTAAGCCACATTTTGTGTCAAAGAGTTGATAATAAAATAAATACCGGTTTGTATGAAATGGTAAGTTTCCCTACACCCCCCAGGATGGCTCATCCAAAAGATAACTTACCTACGGGAAATGATGGCTGAATCAAGTGTAAAATGAGAGTTTACAAAAAATTCCTACTGAAATAATGCATATGATGATTCTATTTGCAAAGCATCATTGTTGAGCATTATATTTTAATGTCAATTATATAAAAATGTGTGACGATTAATTCGTAATGTCAATTCTGCAACCGTTGACGGACATTTATAATTTTTGTACACACGAGTTCATCATGAGTTGATTGTCTTTGGCAAATTTAAAAAAAAAAATCGGTCAAGAAATTTAATATGATGGCACTTCCAAAAGCAGCTCCCAACGAAAGTAAAAATAGTGTGCATTCTTTACAAATGCCATGCCTCCAATTTCATCCCTCGTTCAGGAGTTTGGAAATTATCCAAACACGGCTACAACTGAGACTCTTGGAAAATCTTCAAAAGGATAGAAGAAAATTCATACAAGGGAGACGGAGAACAGCGAATTTCTTTGAAATTTTTTTCTGGTCCCCTTCGAGAGATTATTAGGAGCCAAGGTGTGGACCGTTGCCAGAGAGGCAAAAAGGAAAGAAAGGCACTCCGGCGGATAGTTATGATCTCGAAGTGGCTATTTTTTTTACCGACGGATTCGAAGCGTCCCCTTGCATTGTTTGATATATTCTCTGATAATCACTAGCCATGATGCCGGCAGAGGGAATGGCTCCCTAAAATTACTACACACACTGCCAAGATTTAAACTACTTCGGATATACAGCCCATTACCGCTGAAAAGAAGCCAGAGAATCTCACTACCCAGTTTCCATGGGTAAAAATGTCACAAAAATCCCTTCATTGCTTAGTTTACACGTCTTTACATTGCACAACACAATATCTTCACTCCCGTTTTAAACTTTAGATTCAAACTCTTGAATTGAGTATGTGAGGATAGTATAGAATTCAGTATTGGAATGTCGCCACATATATGCATTGCTCACTGTTTACGTGTTTGTGAGAAATGTTCGTGCTCATGAATCCCGTAGTTTATGTGAAATTTTTTAATCTATTAATGTCACAAAAACGACAGTAAACAACTTTAAGATTGCTTTAATGGGTGTGAGAGTAGAGTTCACATGCTTTTAAGTCCAACGGCGTGTGAAATTCACACATCAAGATATGAGGGCTATTTTCTTTCTCCTTGCCGTTTGCGGTTTCCCAGATAAATCCGCTTCCCGAAAAATTACAAAACTTTTGTGAAAGAGAATGAGATAGCCTCGAGGCGTCACCCGGTTTCGATTCCCGGACGAGCGATCAGAAGATCGGCGTCCTACACACTTGGTCACCGCACCCCTGAATGAAACATGGAAAATATACCAATTTTCAAACAAAAAAAACATGTTAAGCTAACGGGACACAAAGTTAAAACCAGAGGTAGGAGGCATTCCCAATATTTATGAAAGTCGGGTAATAATATTAACAGTTACTTAAGCGCTTATAAAAACCCCTTAAGTAGAACCCAACAAACAGGGATTCATTAAACTTATGGCAACTGCATTAAGTGAACTAAGTTGGACACTATTAGTTCTGGGAAAAATGAAGCAAAACAAATAGGATTACATTTCCCTCCTCGGTAATAAGTCTCAATGAATAAAAATAAAATAATTCTATTAAAATTAACCGTAAAACATTGCTTGAAAAGTAATGAATAGAAATGGGTAGGTAGGTAATTTACGTTAAGTTCCCAATTGCTTTGAGGGGAATCCACGACAGGTGTTATATATCCGATCAAAAAAGGAAAAAACTACGCGGAAAGTCGACGGGGTGTTTGAACTTATTATCTCCTTATCCATCGTACACCAGTGTCACGGGAATTTCCACATAAGGTGGACTGCATCCAAGGCTGAAAAAGAAAATGCATCGGGCCAAAAAGCACGGAGAACACAGCGGGCTTTGAACACCGACCGGAGCAACAAAAGGGGGGGATTTACGGCGCCGCTTTTACCTCGAACAAGTTTTCAGCTCGCAACTTTTCTGTGAAGGGATGGACATCGGTAAACTATAAGACGGATGCCACCGTTACCGCTCCGAACGCCTGCCACCCCCTCATGGAAGGGGTAGAGATGGATGGGGAGATAGTGAGGTAAGCCGGAGTCAGGCCAGGGGGCGGGAGGGAGGCAGGAAAGCCCTCGAGGGTCGGGAAGAGAATGAAAATCCTCCTATCATTGGTCAGGGAGCCATTCCTGAAGGCACGCCCAATTGGGGATCACGTTGATGTTATTCCGTTCGTCGAAAACGCCCAAATCCTACGTAGATGGCGAAAAACACGAGAAAACTGTTTTACACCTGATTCGACTAAGTCGCGAAGGCAGGATGGTGACTGTCACTGAACGCCATTTTATTGCTTCCCATTCCCTTAGTTGCCTTCGTAGAGCGGGGGACACATGACAAAGCACGTTACGGTTCCGAGCCAGTGCACCCGAGGTGACGGCACCGGAAGAGAAACAGACGGCTTCTGAGGGAAACAGGAAGTCCAGTAAAAAGAGGGAATGGAGCGACTGCCTCCGTGGGCACTGGAATTACAGGGCAGAAAGTGCGGAGTCTTGATTTGAACTTTTACGCCTGACGCCGTCACCAAAAATAATAAAACCAGAAGCATAATTTCCACCCGAAAGGAAGAGCACCCCATTCCGTTAGTAGTTGAGTTAGAGTTAACATTGAGTTAGTAGAAGATCAACATAAATTGTTGGAACTATTTACTTTCTTCCGGATTGGTGACCCGAATGGCCTATTAAGTCTCATCTACATTACATGATACATTGTAAGCCATCATTAGGGTGGGTGGCAGTGAAGAAACAAACTAGGCAGGCAATTGGTCATCGGTAGGTCAGATCAAACGTGTAAGTAGTTCGATCGTCAGGAAGTATCAGATGCACATTTACCAAAGTAACGCTCCAACCATACCGAAGGGAGGATAAGAAGCCGGTCTTTCTGCCAGCAGGTGAATGTTTGCCTCGCAGCACCAAGGCAGTTGGCATTTGAATAGCAATATAATTAAATAGATATCAAGTTACAGTTATGGGTTCTATTATGCTTAATGAAAACATCATCATTACAGTGATTCCGTAACCATAACTAAAGCCAAATTAGCTAAAGCATTAAATACGTGAACAAAAAGTAAGAAGAATAAAACCATTACAAATCTCTCAATTTAAAACTTTATTACGCAATTCTACCACACAAATTCTCTATCCAAAATCAGTTAAGATACTAACAGTTAATATTTGCAGTTTTAGACAAATACTCGTATAAATCAACTAGATAAAATAAATAACAAATGAAGAATGGAAACAGCATTTTTGCACTTATTCCAAATTTCCAAACGTGTGCATTTTAAGCGGAATCAGAATATTGGACTGTACTGCGATTATTATGACATATAGTAATCAATTAATATGCATGGGAATTATCTATAAGGTTAACGCATTGGCATATTTGGTCCAGTTTGCTTCTGTTCAATCTACCAGTTTGGTGAGCGTCCCTTTGATTTTATAAACAAAAGCACATTTATTTTTGTTGTATATGTCCCTTGGTGTGTATGTCCAATAAAAAAATTCAACTAGCCTATTTTTGGATTAGTTTTGAAATAAGTAATTGCAGGTTGATGTTCCCATGAATTTTACCCGATCGAAAATTGCACGACACTGCCACGTTTAGCTGACAGCCAGGAGTACGCGATGCTTGTAAAATTTAAATTAAACTAATGCATAGAAGAAAACACCATGAAAAAGTTTTAACATAACATTTTACCAAAATAAGGTCAAACTTACATCCAGAGATAACCGCAACTGTCGACAAAGCGCATTCGTTGAACTAGAACTAAGGAGAAATGGCTATCATAGAGCGTCAACGAGAAGGAAGAACAACGAGAACAAAAGATGAAAGAAACTAAGTGCGCCGCAAAGGAGCAGAAGCGCTGGTGGGGAAATGGCGGATTGAGGGTTTGAGCGGAAAATGCGGCGGGGAATAGCGTGGAGAGAAAGCCGGGAGGGGCGCCGAACTAGTGCGGGGACTACTTCATTCATAGACGAAGTCCAAACGAGTCGTCGGAATTGAAGTGATTAACCAGGGATGGGATGAAGCAGCGGGTAACTATGGGTGCGAGAGGAAAAATATGGGAGAGAATTGAAGAAAGAGTGGCGAGAGATCCAAGAGAGAGAAACAATACAGTTGCTGGTGAGTGGAATTGGGGATGGACGAGCGGGAAAATTCGCGAAAACTCCGCGAAAGATGCAGGGTCACGCAGAGGATGAAGCTCCGGGAGTATTTGTAAAAAAAAATCAGTCGGAAAAGCGTTCCGTAATTCGCAGAATCATCTGCAGCTATGCGGTTTCCGGCTTACCGGGAAGCCTCCCCATCACCCGCCCTGGCCGGACACACGGTGAGCTGCTCATTACTGGGCTTTGCCCGGGGACTATTCCTCCGAACCCTCCCCCCCCACACACACACACACTCTCCACCTGGCACGCCCTCCCTCACTCCCCCGCACCACTCCATCTCGCCCTTCCCGATTCCACCCAGCCGCCTAACCCCCACCCCACCACTCCCCCGACACGCCTCCTCCATTTCACCGCCTTCGCAATTCAACCCCCTCACTCCCACGCGCCAGTTAACGTACCACCACGCCGACAACAACACTTCCTTCCCCGACCCTCTCCACTCCTCCGCCTCACTCCACGTCCACCTTGCCGTGTCTCAGTCGCTAACCGGCCCCTTCCAAACACTCCTTGCTACCACCCCCCCGGACCAGAGACCCCCCTTCGTTTTCACGGGCAACGACATGGATGGCGGGCTTGCATCAATCACAGTGGGGGAGAGGGCAGCAGGCGGCGGAGTCCACGGCAACGCGATTCATCGACGAGTGGGTGTGTGACGGGTGGGCGGAGGTGTATCGGAGGGAGGAGGCTACGCTGGGGGAGGGGTGAGGGAAAAGCAGGGGGTGCGGAGGAAGGGGTGAAGAGGAGGATGAAAGGGAAAGACGGAAGGGGAGAATGAGATGGAGAGGATGCCATCGAGAGAAAGTAGGCAAGGTGAAGACGAGAAGAAGAGGGCGGCAACTTTATGGATCCCGCGAGTTCTGAAGGACCAGGGGAAAAAGCGAACGAATGAATCCCTGAATGGGGAAAGTAGGAGTTGGAGAGGCCGTTGAGGACGGGCAGGCGGATGGGTGAGTCGGCGAAGTCGACTCTTTGAAGACCGCTGGCTCCTCGACGGAATTTCACGAATCTCTTCCGGAGGAAAGCAAAAAGTAATTAATATACTCCCGGATTTGTTCCTTTCCGTCTCTTTTGCATCCCCTGCGATTGGACTGAAGCTGTTTTTTCGTAAAACACTCTCAAGAGCTTTCCGGGGAAGAAATCAAAGAAATATGATTTCCTGAGAAGGATAAAAATCGAGGCAATTAGGACGGCATTCTTTGATGGCAGAATGAAACCATGCACGTTAGCCTGAAAATGATACAGATTCAAAACGAGAAATATATTTCTCTTTGACACTCGGTTAAAATCATATGTAGTTATAGAAAGCTATCTTCAATTTCTACGAAAGTTCTCAAATAGAACAGCTGACAATTAGCCTCGATTAACAACAGATAATATAACTATAAACTGCAAAACTATAAACCAACAGAGTAATAGGTTTTCCTTGATAACAAATTTGTCAAATACAGGTACTTTACAAGAATATACTGAAGGGCAACGGAGGAGAAAAAATTGTATGCCTACAAATGGATATAACAGCAATAAATTTAAACATATCCACCTTTCCCGTCGTTCACTCTCGGGAGATGAACAGAATAGATAGGTAACTTTAGGTAACATCGTAAGGATATGACACCAGTTCAATTCTTTTCCATGATACCCTATGCTTGGAAACTATTCGGTGTAATTTAGCAGCCGTTACGAGGGAACGTAGAACGAATTCTGTCATGGTGGTAGTTATGTATTTGGCATTTCCTATAAGACTCAAGAAAAGACCCGGAAAACTTGTATCACAATGGCTGATGTGATTATCATCGTTTTAGGTTGGCACATCAGGAAACGGCTGAAACACAGAAAATACTTGATTACAAAGCAACGAGCAACTGACACAAGTTATTGGGGTTGGCCAGTATTTTTTATCTTAATAGCATGGCTTCATTTCACTTTTGGCAGTCCGTCCGGACCAACACCTAACTAACAATCACAATCACCACTGATTTAATTTGAAGATGGATTGAGTGCAGTTGTTCAGTCTTATCTCATTCAAACGATAATAAAAACTCGTATAAATCCCGAGGTTTTTATAAATGGATAACTATTAATTAGGGAACGTACAAACGGCAAATTTTGGAAACATTAGCGCAAACGAACAAATACTAGTTCTATTCGTTATAAATTTAGAACACAACATCAATGCCATGAACGTAACAGACGAGAAACAACAACGAAGATCGAGAACTTGGTGAATTGAGATTGTCGAGATAAATGGAGAAATAAGCTCGCGAAGCCTTGTCGTAGTTTTGTCGAGAGAGGATCGCTGATGAAATGAGAAAGTTGAACCCCTGAGAAAATCGCAAGAGAGAATTCTGCCAGCGGGGGTCTTTAGTCACACCATACACGGCTAACCCTATGCCAAGAACAACCTCCAAAAGTCAGCCGAACACTCAGTCAAAGCGTCAATCAAAGGATTCGAGCACCGCGGGGCGAAAATCCACGAGCTCCAACTTGTAGGGGGAGTGGGGGGGGGGGTGATGAAAAGAGCTATTTTCGTCGGGGGGAGATTAGCGGCGGGGAATCTAATAGCGACCAATTTTTCACTCTCCGGGCGATTGAAGAAATCTTTTTTTTTTCTGGGAGGTTTTCTGATTGATTCGCTGCCGAAGAAGAAATCAAATCACGCGAAACGGGTGTTTTGCACCCCCGCCGGTGACGCGATGAGAGAGGCGGGGAAAGAGAATGTATTAGAGACCTATCCTCCTCTATAATGGAGAGTGTCAGGTGAAGGAGGGAGATACACATGTGGTGTATGGAAAACGGTGACGAAATTAAAACTAATGGTCCTCTGTCCCATTTCCACGCTCCGGAGCGAAAATACGAGACAAACAGGGATTTTGATTTTTGAACACGTAAAATCGAGTCGCGGGTGAAAATGAACAACGGCCGTTATTGAAAATATTCGGTTTCTTAATACGATTGGATTAGGATTGATGAACAGCCCTCCAACCGACAATCAGTATGGTATCTAAGAGGTTAGTAATTTAAGAGATTTTAGTGCTTGTTTGACATTCTATGGACAATATTATATGCACACCCGAAAGCCCGTTGATGGGATACAAAGAAAAGAAAACTCCATTAGACACATTCCTAGTTAAAATTGTTATCGACTGGAAATAAAATAATCGAGGAAGATTATTTCCAGGCAATAACTACATTTATGAAGTAAAAGAATACCTGGCGGAGGACGTACCACAAGTTTTGGATTACCAAAACACTTACCCAAGTATCTAAGTCTGTAAACGGTGTTAAAAGTTGAAATTCTGTCCATTTTTTTAATGGTTACCTATGAATACTACAGTGAAAATTTAAAGAGATTTTGCAGCTGAACATTATCTCCCTATTACACCTTTAAGAAAAGGACCGTATGAACAACAAAGAGATGATACTCCTACTCGTTTTTTTTTAACGAATAGAATAGAGTAAGCAGAAAAATATGTAAATTTCGAAAATTTCTATGAAGAGGGCGTGAATTTCCCCTATACCAGAGAAAGAATCACTCATTCACAGTAGAATTCAACTGTCACTGACACAAAGAGATATTGAATGTCATCAAGTAGCTAAAACATGGACGAGGTTGAAACTTACCAAGACTATGAGAAATCACAGCCCATTGACATTCTACAAATCTGGGAATTTCGTGTCACATGGTCACATGACATGAATCGTCAAAAAATTAAAATTAAAAAATTAAAATGCCCGAAGCTCCTCCCAGGTCTTCCAAATAAGGGAAAAATCAATTAAATTAAATTGAAAAATAATAGCAGAATTCAAAAAAATTAATAACACAATGAACATGAATTTCCATAAAGTTGAGCCTGAAACTATAGAAAAAATAGCACATTATTTATTGTGTAAAACGCACAAAACGCGAAAGGGTTATACGTCACAAAAACTTAATTATGACAAGGTTACACCATATTAGCCATTCATGCCATCACCAAGAAGTTAAAATCAGAAATGAATCTGAATAAATTTAAAACGTACATGTCTTCAATCTCAAAGTATATGCGCCACACAATTACCGTATAATAATAATATACTTATTACCCAATTACTTCCGACGGTAATCATTTTCACATACGAATTCGCATTAATGCATTTAGGCACAAGAACAACTGTCTTTGAGTTACACCAAATAGAATGACTTCCAAAAAACTCCACGTCTCCTTTGTGAATTTAATGAACTGATTCGCACAACCATCTTTTCTAATCCTTCATACGAGAAGCCCATTTCTGACGCAACAATAAATGCCCAGCGAGAGTGAATTCCAGACACCTCAAAAAAGAATTCCAGTTCAGCAGGCACACCCCAACTACGGGAAGAGCGAGTCGCAAAAACTCCGGGAAGTCCCTTAAATGAGTCCTAACGATCAAGAAAACTTCTTACCGGCAACAAAGCCATCCCGGGGGTACCAAAAATATCAACCCATATGATAGAGAGGAGGGGGAGGGGATAGAAACCCCATTCTCCCACTCAACGCCCTTTATCAACCTCACCCTACAGCTTCGCAATCAAGGAACACAGACATCCGGGATATTCGGCCGAATACGCTTTCTATGGCAACACAAGAAAACGAGCCCCGCGAATCATATCGATTCCACTAGGTATCTCAACAGTGGAGGGAGAAAGACCTTTCGGGAAAAGTACGACCTGACACCCGCTCTACGGAGATCTCCATGGTAACCTTTAACCCCCCCACGCAATCCACCAGCCCGGCATCGCGCACGCCACCCTCTCTCCTACATCTCCTCCCGCCACCCCTATCAACCACCCCGCCTCCTAGCGACAGCCCACCCCACCATCCCCCTCTCACTCAAACCCCTCCCACAATCTGCTTCCACCCCGGGGGCCAACACCCCCCATCCATCACTCTCGGGCGAACCGAAGCGGCACCGCGCATCGCGATCGCCTCCTCCTCGGTTGCTATGGACGCACTGGACATGGCGCAAACCTCACGCATCCTCGGAAATTGCCCCTCCCCACTTAAATTCGCCTCCTCCGCCCAACCCCCGCCCCAAGTGCGACACCAACTCCTCCTCCTCCTCCCGCCACACGCCCAAAGTTTCATTTCCCCTCCGACCCCCCCGCACTACATCCGTCGCCGGCCTTTCCCATTTCCTCCGCCCCGTAACCTCCGCCGCACCCCCCTCTATCCCTCCCACAACCCCCCGCCGCCGTCGACCGGCTGGAGTGGAGAGGAAATCGAATTAAAGCTCATTTGATCATCCCGCTTTTGCCTCGCTACATCGAACTTCTGCCTGAGGCTGGGAGGTACACCTCCAGCCAATGGTGGACCCCGCCAGACGCGGGATGGGGGATTGGGGGGGGGGGGGGTCGAGAGAAGTGGGGTTGAGGGAGAAAGGTTACAAGGCGTGGGCCGGGGGGGGGGGAGGGAAAATTGGGGATGGGGTGAGTGGGATTAAGACGGTAGAGGAGAGTGGGAGGGAGGGGAAGTGATGGGAGGAAAGAGCAAGAAAATGACGCGGGTTCCCCTCTTCTGACGCGAGACCTGTCCCTTGCTCCTAACTCCTCCTCATCCGCCCACTCCTTCTCTGATCCCCCCCTCCACCTCACAACCTCCTGCTACCAAGGAAGAATTTCTGGAGAACGCTTAGTCTAACAAAGCGTGAAAGCCCTAAAAAACCATTAATTGGTTTGCTTCTCGGCAATGGCAATGAGATTATGGGAGAGGGGGAAATGGAAACGATAAGCCTACATCCGAGGTACAAAAAGGAAGAATAATCTCGGGCATGATCTATTTAAGAGTCTTGAATCTCAATTTTGAAGCGCAGTTCAGCCCTATACAAGGAAAGCATTTCATGATCCCAATAAAACAGTTATCCACATGATTCTACACGATACTCGCAACCGACACTGACGTGTTATCCGCTAATAACGAGATACCTATTTATGCACGAAAAACAAAAGGAGAATAAAAATACGGTTATTAAAACAGTGCTTGTAAGTCCCAATAAACAATACGAAAACGGATAAACGAATGCGTTCAAAGCATATTACGCTCAGTCTGATACCAATATTCTTAGCTTTCCAGAAGTAAAATTAGTGTATTTGAAAGTACTTCAGAAAGGGGCGAAAAATAAGGTGAAAGTATTCGCCCATCAGGATTTTGCATTCTACTAACACAAAAGGTACCAAATATATTGAATACGCACACTGAGATATTATTACGTTCTGGTCGCCAAATGTCATAAAAAGTTCAGCGGCATATCCTCTATGTTCCATTCGCAATAATTCAGCGGGAACCAAATAATAAATGTTTAAGAAAAATATTGTGCACAATGCAAAAAAAAAACTCTTGTGGTCATTTATCATCCTACCATCAAAATGAAAAGTCACTTTAACGTGGCATTCATTAAACTCTGTGAAGTGGATTTTTTTGCTCTCGTAACCATTAACTGAAAACATACAACGTTTTTCGGGACGGCAACTGCTATCTTTTATCACGAATCACATATTATCCCATCATATCAAATACCCAAATTAATTAAAACTGTCAGTTATCTTGAAAATGATAAAACTTGTTCAAATCATAGGATGGAAACAGGATCTACAAGTCGAGATAAGGCTTGGTTCAGCAGACATATAGTATTTAGCAACGACTCCAATGCCGGACCAATAGATTTTAATAAACTACACATTTGGATCCAAATAAAACAATGAGATATATTTTTGATATCACATTTTACGATCCAAAGAAAATACCGATTCCTTCAGGTGGAAACACCCAATGCAAGTGTTCAGCATGCAAGGGGCAGTTCATGATCTGGAGAGAATTAGGCCACCACCACGGCATGCGTGAAGAGCAGGGTTGACGGCCTTGAACTGAAACAGGATTCTGAACCGTGGAATGATATGCATCTGTTCATGGAAACCTGAGTAAATCTTATAAAACGACCAATTTTAAACTGTCATCAGTGTTTTCCAATATGTGGAGTAGTACTACCGAGGGGAAGGACCTTGGAATAATGTAAGAAACCGCGAAATGGACTCGGAACAACGAAATTAAACACAGCTCTAAGCACTTCCAAATACGCTCAAATAATCCAACAGCGAAACCGAATTTATTATGTGTGTTAAAACAATCTTACCAGTCTTATTTTTTTTGTGGAAAATCAAAAGAAGACGGCATGAGTGATGATTTTTTTTAACCTAAGCGCCTGCGGGAAAAGCACCTTCATTTTAACAATTAAAATCGAGAAATCTTGGCAATTTTACTACTACCATTTTTCGAGACACTATTACGGGCAAAAAGAATGGTGACAGTTAACGATAACTTTATTCCACATTTTTTTTCGGCACGGCACGTTTGGGAATCCATGGAAGCGCGCGGGGCAAACTTAACGGCCATGTGATGACCCAGCTCAAAGCAATAATTTCCGCCCGCTCCCAGCGCGTAATTAAGGTGAAGGTACTTCCATTGGCTGCGAGCCATCCACTTACTTGACCCTAAAATCTAGCATGGTTCCGCAGGGACGCTTCCTCCGTGTCCTGCAAAATGTTTCCATGCCAACAAATTACGAGGGACGTTTCCGAGAGAAGGAGCACGGGGCAGTGAGCTACGCAAAAACAGATGACGGGGAGCATGAGGGTGGACGTCGTTTGACTAACATCAATTCTGATGAATTCAACATCAATTATCTTGATCGCGGAATCCTCACCAAAATAAACGCGCAAGTATTTAACTATAATGATCACAAATAAAAACCTTTCGACTTTTCAGGCGATCACCCATAAGAAGACCAATTTTCTCAAAGAAAACAAATTTTCCAAATTTTTCTCACTACTCATTTTTAACAGCATACTGGAAGAGGAGATTTGTGTAGAGAGAGCGAAATACCAAGGCTGGAGTAAATTACGAAGCATATCTAAAAAGGAAACAGAAAACGTTTAACCAACAAAAAACCCTTTGAGGTATAACTAATATTCTTAAGAATGGCAAGTTTACATGTATGTCGAAAGCATGATGGGCTATTTTTTTTAATTATCTATTTAGAAATGCCTTCCCTCGAATTGTTTAAAAGGGTTTCTAAGAAAAAGAGCTCGACACCTGGTTTGCTATATATTCACGTACTTCTTTCCCGAATATTATTAATGTGGGTCACTAATAATGCACTATAATACGTGCGACATTCACTTTCAACGGTTAGCTTGTTGAAATTACGGCCCGAACCCTTTTTTTTTCAGGTTTCTCCTCATCAATCATGCAGCGCAGCTACAAAATAAATTCTTTGCCTCATTCCTCTCGCCCGCGCCTTCGGCATGAAAAAGATAAAAAAAAAAAGGAATCGCTTAATTCTGAAAAACTTCTTCGGGAGGCCCTCATTTCTTTTATCGTCGAAACCCATGCTATACTCACACCCCAGCGACGTAAATGGCCGGCCCTCAATTAAACCGTAACAACACGACTCCATTGACTCAAACGATCACTATCTCTTCCCTCCTATAATGCCCACATGAACAGTATGTCACACGAATCGCTGCGACCAGATTAATCCACGGTAGAACCAAGCAAATCCTCCCGATTGCGAAAGAAGGGGGAAAACATGACTTTGCCTTAATTATCGAAGGGCCTGTCCATTGGCAATTTTGCACAACGACGTGCCTCTCCAGTGTGAACGACAGAACGATGTCAACTTGCCTCGTCACACTCCATTCCGAACGGGCGCATTAATTCTTATCAATTGGTCGCACGATTAACAATGTCCAGGCGAGGTAACCAACGTTTCGCCGTTCAGTTTGTGGCGTGAATGACTCACGGAGGGCGTCAAAGGAACAATTGCGACAGAAAAAATACACAGATTCGTTTTAAAGTTGGCCGTTTTCAACTGCGGAGTCGACGTTGAACATGACATCGAAATCAGAAATAACATATGTAGCACATAAAAGAGCGATATGCGCAGTTTTCAATTTGTACTTGACATGATCGCAACAAGAAAACACCTTGATGAATGAATCATCCAAATTAAAATATTACTTCGATGAGTTAATATTGAAAACGGATTAAAAGCAACACATTGCATTTTTTAATGAAACGCTTATTTTTAATAGGCAGTCTTATTAACGGCTCTGAATACGCAACGATAAATTGGAAAAGGGAAACATTCTTATACACCTTCTCCGAATCACTCAATAAAAGCAAATATAGTTGTATGAGCAGTTAAAACCTTATCCCGTTAACAAGAGACATTTCTAGATAAGTAAAACCAATTCGGATTAGGTAAATTAAGTTGAATAATAAACAAATTAGAATGCCACGGAGAGTATTTTTTTGTGAGGATCGAAGTTTCCGATAGTCGAATAATCTGATACCACCGAAGATCTCTCTTTTTGCGCCGGAATCGGACACCCCGGTCTTTCAATTTCCTGCCCCTTATTTCCGATTCCAATTAGACAAGACCACGGAAGCCAGTCGTTAATGACCCAGCCATAAACCCGGCCATCACCAATCGAAGGGACCGATTTTGAACAAAATGTACACTTGGGACGAATGGACATCACCAAGTAAAATACCCACTCTTATAAACTTAATTAAAGTGGTTAACTGTAAGAAAAACAAGAATAATTAGCAACGACGCGTGTACTTGCTCCAACTGGAAGACGAGCATGTCCTTCCCCGTAATTGCATTAAAAAATTTTCGTTGGGCGGGCATTTTCACCCGAGACCCCTCTTAACCCCCGTTACCGTCCGTTCCTATACCAACAACTTCCACCCGTCCAGCCAAGTTAGCGGAGAGGGGGGGGGGGCTTCGACAGCGATGAGGGTGCAATGGGGATGGGAGGTCGGTGGACTAGGGGGGAGGGGTGCGGTGGACAGGAGGGAGGAATGGGAGGGCCACGGGCGAGGGAAGAAGCGGACGAGGTAGATGCGGATCGTGCTGGGGCTCTCTCTGCGGCGACTACCCACAGCCACCACACCTACGCCCCCCACCCACCCCCCCACTCGCCTACCAAACATCCTTAACCCATCCCACTCTTATCGGCGGGGATTGATCTGGAATGAAATGAGGAGGGGTAAAGGGAGTATATCGGAGAGCGGATGGAGGGGGGAAGGCGGGGTGCGCCCCTCGTGCAGGTGACGCGGGAGAGGAGAGGTGAGGGCGGGCGACGAAGACACGTGGTGACGATTGGGAGAGGGTACGGCGTCTAAACTGCGGACGGAGGGGAAGAGGAGGCTGAATGTTGGGAGGAGGAGGGTGAGGGAACCTGGCCCTTTTCGGGAGCGCCTTAGGTGAGGGGGGGAAAACCGCGGGAAAGGGCTCCCCCGACCCTTTCCACTCTCCCTTCAGCATCCCCCATCCTCGTTCGGAGCACACAAACCTCTTCGACCCGTATGGTGGGGAGGGGTGCGGAGGAGAAGGGCGGGGGGCACCACAGGATACGAGCGGGGAAAGGAACACAGAGGGAGGAGGGAGAGTGTCCCTCTCTCTCTCTCTCTCTCTCTCTCTCTCTCACATCATCATCCAGAACCCTCTCTCCCAATTTCACACTCTCTACCCACACCCACTCCCTACCTCCCACGTCAGGACCGAAAGTGGAAGGAGGTGGGGATAAGAGAGGCGTCAGGAGAGGATTTTATTTTTATTTATTAATCCGAAGCTCACCGTCAACCTTATAACGCTGTCCGTGATAATAGCTGCTAAAGGGTTTGAGATGAACGAAGGGATGATGATTGGCAGTGAAGATTCAGAAACGTGGGATTCCGAGCATTCTACCGAGACGGACCTAATTTTGGCCCCGACGAATCGATGGGATTCAATCCGAGGATGATATCACATGCCGCTTGTATCGAAACGTGGCAGTTTCTCAGCCCCTCATTCCGTCCTCGGAGAAGGGTATAAAATGACGTACTACGAATGTGCTTACCCCAGATGATAGAATTTTCTAGATGCATTTTTTGAGATTTACTTCGATCGTATATAAACGGTAATAGTTCACAAGAATCCAATTATGTACAATTATTACTTTCCGGCGACGCTAATTGGAGGAATGCGAGGCTTAGAATGTAAAGGCATGGGTGTCATTTACATCACCACGACAGGATGGGAAAGCCGTAGGTTACAAAATACCATAGGTCCCTCTCTACAGTACAACACAGGGGGAAAACGTGTAACAGTAAAGGAATGAACTATCATATCCAAATATCTAACTTGGAACATTCATGAACTGGTTCTAATTAGTTACTGCGAGGCAATTAAGCTTCGTAAACATTTATATTAATGCCTAAATTCGTCAATGCAAGAGCTTAAAAAGCAGCATGATGCAATCAATATGTTATGCCGTAACGACCCATAATTTTCCTTTTCATTCATAACAGCATTTGCAAAAATATGATAAATTAAGCCTCACCGCAATAGAGTGGTAAATCCATTAGGGAAAAGTAATATTATGGCGACCTGAGAATGGAAGGATGGCATTAGAATTTTGGTGAAATGATGATGTAAGTCACGGGACCGTTTTGAAGACTCAGAAGATCCCGGCCAACGTCACTCGCCTGTCCAGAAAAGAAAAACTCGACTGGGACCATTGGCGGGAAAGCAGTTTCTCTGGGACAAAATGGCGGATGCGAAAGATAGGGTAGGATAATAGTGAGTGAGAAAAGGGAAGTCAAAAAGAGAGAGAGAACTTGACGAACAGAGTTGGGAGAATGACCTCACACTAAATCGGCAGGCCGGACAGAGCGAAAAAATAATGGAGACTGTGGCACAACAATTCTTTTTTCCTCCGCAAAATTCTCGAACAAAACACAAAGGGAGGCAATCACTCAAATTAATAAATATCTCCCACTACAGACTTTTTCCTCCATATGTCTATGGCTGGTGTCCTATTACGCCCCGCCCAATTACAATTTGCATGCTACACTCTGTAAGTAAACCATCCAGGCGGATACTAATACTCGTAATGCGTCTCGATGAAGGTAGGGTCGATCCCCAGAATGGTGCCCCAGTCGGAAGGGAGTTACCTCGGTGTCGGTACTCACATTTCGTGCGCAGGAATGGAAGAAGTATAGACATAGTAATTACGTCATACTCTAAGTAATACTCTCGTTGAAATTACATTGCGGCATAGTGCAGAATACCGTGCACCGTTTATGATACATTTTCCACGTCGAATAACTATGAACTTGTCATGTTTTTAATGCAATTTCATGTTTTTTCCAAACTTTGGGAAGCTACTCGCCATTGTTCCAAAAGCGATCATTAAAGACATAAATATTTCCATTTTGAATTAAATACTTAAAATGGTTAAGCGCTATCTTATATTCTTTCCTACTGAACTACCACTATTTCTTATTTTACCTCCTCATCGTTCTGCTTACTCAAAATCGTCATTATTTCGTCCACGCATTTGCCCCTCGTACTCTCTCAACGAACTCTCCCTGTAGTCGACTCCCTAGACATAAGAATTCCCAGACAACCTGATAATTTGAAAAATACGCATGTGTGAGGTTCAAAAATTTCGAAATCACCAGAAAAAAACTTCAGAATAAAAATAGCGGATTTCAAACGCAAACTATTCAAAAATATTCAACGAAATTTCAGACTGCTTGGAATGAACGATTATCGGTCGTACAAAGTATTTGGAAGAGGAGCATACATATTTTTCCCTTATCAATGACTTTGAAGGAGAACCAGAGCTGAGGGCGGGGGGAGTTGTGGCTAAACATAGCAACAGATTCAACAGAGACGGTAAATGGGCGATAGGTCCCTCACGGTTGACCGTGAAGAGTACTAACTATGCATCTAATGGCAAATGAGGGGAAGAAATACCGGAGTTGAGAAGCTCAACCAAGACGAGGATTTCTGAGGCGAGAATCGTGCCATGGGATTGGATTGAGAGGCGGAGAAACGGAGTTGGCGAATCGCAGTAACTGGCCGCAGAGGGGGACCGGGGGGGAGGCCGTCTGATTGCGACGTGAAGCCGCTCTCGCGACGAAATCATGCAAACCTTCCCACGAACCTGCAGAGGGGGAAGTCGGGGGCGGGGGGGGGGTGGGTTTGGGGTTGGGGAGGGTTTTGGCGGTCGGGAGAACGGCACCGTGGAGCAAAACCAATTAAAAACTAAGAACGCGCAGCGCCGGGGCACCACAATGAGCCCACCGGGGCGGTGCGATTGCATTCGACAACTTGAGCGCACGGTTTTAAGTTGTGATCTCACGGGCGGGAATGTGCGGCGGAAAGCAAGATAGAGAGAGAGAGAAAATGATGTTTTTATCATGCAAATCCATCCATCATCAGCCATCGCGACCAGATGCCTAAAAATCTCATTAATCCCACTGCCGCCCGTTCGTTCATTCGCCGTACGTAATTTCCTCGGGAGAGACAAAACCAAAACAAAAGACGACCAACACCGAGTTCTACCGAAATCCGCGGCAAGAAGACCGCGTCCACTACTCGCCCAAATCCCTCCCGCACCCCACCCACACCAACATCTGACCTCCTCCTCGCGCACACGACTGAACCCCCGCATCGAGAGCATGCCGTATGCCGCCGCAGGATCGCGCGAAAAACTTGGCGGCCGGTGAACCACCACCCTCCCCCCTTTGCGACATCCCTCATCCACCCCGCGCGCCGATTCGGACATCCGGCGACCCCGTCGCAACGGCCCGACGGCGCATGGATTGGTCACGGGCGTAGAAAGAGGGAGAGTCGGGCGTAGAAAACACGAAGAGGGAGAAGACGGACAGACACGGCAGAAAAATTAACTCCACCCAACGGTTACCAATTCCCCTCTCCACCGTCCGCCCCCCCTTCTAAGGGGAACCGTTGCGACACACCAT
Organism: Hetaerina titia; assembly: GCA_037158775.1. Classification (NCBI taxonomy): domain Eukaryota; kingdom Metazoa; phylum Arthropoda; class Insecta; order Odonata; family Calopterygidae; genus Hetaerina; species Hetaerina titia. The sequence goes on from CM073769.1 coordinate 65,518,244, forward strand.
TCCCGCGACTCGAAAGAGGTTCCAACCTCCTCCCGCCACACTTCCTCTCACCCCACACCCACGACCACACACATACACATGCACACACACAAGAGCGGCGCCATTGCGCGCGGGGCGAGAAATAATCGATGGCGCTAAGCTACCGTGGGGGAGAGAGCGAACTTGGGGAAACATGGAGGCGCATGGGGGAGGAGAGGGTTTTAGGACGGGGAAGGGGAGCGGGAGCAAGGGGTGCTGGGGGAGAGAGAGAGAGTGTGTGTGTGTTGCGGGAGAGAAAGGGAGCAGCGGCGGTCGGGGAAAGGAGGGAAATGGGGGAGACCACCAGGGGGTGGGGGAGAAGAAGGGAGAGCAATGGGGGACGAGGGAGAGGCGGAGGAACGGGGGCTTAGTCTCCTACGTAATTAGACATTAGTGTGCCTTGGAGTATAAGGGTATGGGGGAGAAAAAATAAGACAAAAACAAGGAAGGCTGATGCGAGTGGGAAAGAGAGAGAGAGAGAGAGGAAAGGGTAGGAGTACGGCGGGGTAACGAATGGGCGGGGGTTGTAGGGAGAGAGGGTGGTGCTGAGAGAAAGAGAGTGCCCGATGTTAGTGCGGTCGAAGTGGGGGGAACGTGAGAGGGTATTAAAGGATGGGCGGGAGGGTGGGTGGGTGGGGTGAGAGACGAGGCGCGGGGGCGGAGAAAGGGGAATCCTCCGGATCCGGAGTTGAAGGTACCCAGCGCCTCCCGAAGGAGGGGTGGGCAAGGGGTTGGGGGAGAGGAGCCGACGGGGTGGTAGGAAACGAAGCCAGGACGAAGGTGGGGGAGCAATGGAACGGGGGGGTGGGAAGGGAGGAAACGGTTGGTCGGGGGCGCACAGGGTGCTCCGGGGAACGGGGGCGGGGGGGGGGGAGAGGGGAGGGATGCCGGCGTGTTTTTTTAGGGGAGTGAGGGCGGTGGGTGGGCAACGGGAGGTTTCGGGAGAAAGGGAATCTCTTTCTGCCGCCCTTGTGCCCGCGGGAGAGGGGAGGAGGAGCTGGATAAGAGCGCGAGTGCGTACGCACAGAGATTGGGCATTAAAAGCTCTAGACTGAGCGGACCCTCGGTGCTATCCCAAAATTCCGCTAGCTTAAATAAAAAAAATAAAGTAAAAACCTTTCTCCTTCGAACTTTCATGACACTAAATTCCAGACTCACTGGTGCCAGTACACTTCAGGGTGGACGCCGAGAACACCAAAACCCTACAAGCATTGCACCATCTCCCTCGACATTGCTTTTTTTAGCATTAAATAACAGTATGCGAAATTTTTTTCATTATTTCGTGACTATTGATTTCCAAAAAGATCGTGCCTGAAACTATAGAATTCATAAAAAATAATAGTCAACATTTTAAAGAAAATACCATCAAGTGGAGTCCAAGGCCTCATTCAGTTAAATAATTATTATTTCGTCTATTTTCACTCCAAATTATACTTCCGATAACGAATGCTAAAATTGAAGTACATAGGACATCAAAGTTTGCCTCAGGGCTATTCTTTAATCATTAACTGTTCTGTCTTCATAACGCACGAATAGTAACTAAAGTTGCAAAAACTTCCACTTTCTCTCATGTGCACTAAGACTTTGAACGTCAAACCGCACATTCCTCGAGCGAAAACATTTCCCCGTGGAGCTCCCGGAGTACGCTACAGATGTTCGGCTTTAAGTTCCGTAGTTAGCGTCACTTTCGAGCGTAGGCCTTTCCTACTCGTACCCACAACGCCCTCTTTACGCCCGGTTGCGAGGCTTGGCGATGAAATAATCCCAAAACACCGCTCACGGATTCCAAGCTCCGCTTCACGGTTGTCCTGCCCTACAAATCATTGGCGCAAACGTTCCGGAATGCTCCAAAATTTCCAAACGCTTAACTTCCGAGGATGTTTGACAACCACGCTCTCCGAGAAAACACGATAAAAGAGGTCTGTTGGGAAAAGTCGTGTTGCGAATGGGAAAGAAAGTTACTGCGTCCGAGCACACAACGAAACCGAAGCCAGTATACCCTCAAAGATATAGGAAGAACGTGGCGTCGAGGGAAAGGAAGTGTCACGACGGGTAAATGGAAAGAAAAAACCATTCGAGTGAGCGATTAAATACACGTGGAGATCGGAGAGAGATTTTGGGAAGATCGAGGGAGAATGCGACGAGACGAGTGAATCTGCGAGACAGTGGAGGTGGACCGAACTGGAGATGAGGAAGTGGGGAAACAAAGCAAACTGAACGGAGGAAGAGGGGGGGATGAGGGTACGATCGGAACCAAAACCCTCGAGACGGAAACGGCGGAGAAAAAAAAACGCACGGACATAGAGACGTGCGGAGAGGAGCCGATTGCGGAATCGAGCTGGGGGGAGGGGGGAGCTGAGGGCGATAGAGTAAGAGTTTAATAATGACGGAGAGGGAAACAAAGTGTCCTACTCCACGGAGACGAATGATGGAAGGCGGGGATGGAGAACGAGAAGAGGGAGCGACGACGACTAGGAGGAATGGTGCGAGATGAAGAGAAAAATGTGGAGGAGGGTAAGGGGTATGAATTGGAGTACCAGCATGGTGTGGAGCTAGGTGAAGTAGAAGAGGGAGACGGATAGGAATAAGGGGCGTTTGAGAGGGTGGGTGGAGAGGGGGGGAACAGGGAGCGGCAACGTGAATGAGAGAGAAAAAGAGACGGAGAGAGGGAGAAAGAGGGAAAGAGAAGCGAGAGAGAAGGGAGGTGCACTTCAGTTGCCGCTGGGCGGAGTGTTATTGATCGACTCCACCCCCTTTGTCGTCCCCCTTCCCCTGCACCCCCTCTCCCCCGGACCCTTCCCCCCATACACCTCCCTCCCCTCTCTCTCTCACTGTACCCCCTCCGGACAGGGACCCCACACCCTCACCCCACCTCCGCCACGTATTCAACTCCACCTCCTGGGCCTCGAGCCCAATCCAACCGACACCACACACACACACGTCCACACACCCCACGTGCCCCCACATCTCCTACCATTTCCCCCAACCCCCACAACAACCCCCTTTTCCTCCTCATCCACCCTCCCTCTCCCTCGCCCACTGGCTCTCCCCCCCGCCGCAGCACCAGCCCAAACTCACCATCCCCTTTCTCTCTCTCTCTCTCTCACTCCCCAGGGCTGACTCCCTTCATTCTGGGACTCCTTCCCTCCTCCCGCGGACCCTTTCCCAAGAGCGACTCCCGGCCTGGGCTCTCCCCCCACACACGCCACACCATCCCCCGCCTCCGTCACCCCGGCACTCGAAGGAGGACGGAATGAGGAGGAAGAGGGGTGGGAAAGGGAAATGGGGTGGGGGCGAGGAAAGGCAGAAATTGGCAGGGGGTTGAGGGAGGTTGGGGGAAAGGCAGGAGAGGGGAAGTGGGCGGAAGGGAGAGAACGGAGAAATGGGATTGGAGGAGACGGCAGAGGAAAGTTGCGTATAGAGAGAGAGAGAGGGAGCGTGAAAGAGAGAGAGAGAAGGGACGGAGGGGAGTGTGGGGAGGAGGAAAGGGGAACGGAGATGAAAGGGGGGAGGAGGGAGGAGGAGGCGCCGCGGGCCCTATGGGAGGGAGTCGGAAAATTCATCGCGCACTGCAGACGGTGATGGAAAAGGGATTTTTCATTGGATCCGGACGAGTTCATAGTATTACTGTTCCCTTCTAATCAAATTGATGGCTGGCTCCTTGTCCCAATCCTATTCTAAATTCATTTAATCGGGTAATTTTTCATGGGGACATTTTAAAACTTATAAAAAAATAAATAAATAAATTCGAGGAGCGTGTTTTTCCTACCATCGTCAGCAAACCGCCCATGATTTCAAGATTTTTGAGACGCACAAAATAAATATGATGACCGTGCGTCTACTGTTAACTCGCAGACGAAAATGAAACGTAGGAGGAAATGAAGACTTCAATTATTCGAAAAGACAAAGAGGAATATATAAAATAGTCTGGGAAAACCACAAAATATGGTTAAAATTATGCATGTATGCGGGCATATATATATATATATATATATATATATATACCATATATATATGGTGTATACATAATTTCATATACATGTCAATGGCGCGATTGCCTACGATGCAGACATACTCGTTTATCTATATTTGGGACAAAAAGAAAAATGTGACAAGATTTGGCAAACCTTCTTTACAAAGGAATAAAAGGCCAATGCTCCGAGATAAAACTTTTAACATGTTCATTTTGGGCACGGAAATTATTCCAATTTGTCAATGAATCCTTGTCCTAAAAAAAATAACACAAATCAGAAAGATGTATATTTTCTCAAACACTCAGAAAATATAAGGGAACTTAAAATATGAAACGGGTAAGGATGGCCGAGGGTGTGGGAAAACACATTCCTGTCGGTCCGACGCAAGTAAAAGCCCTCTTTACTGAACCGAAAGAGAGAATACACGTCGGCCATAAAACGACGATGGGCGAAGAATAAACGAAGAGGCAGGTGGGTGGGTGGGTGGGAGGACGTAAGGAGTGTATGGAGGTGGTGGAGGGGAGTAAAGAGAGAGAGCGAGTGGTAGGGAGGGAGTGGAGTTGGGTGGTGGCGGGGGAAGAACGGAGGGAGGGAGAGGTTTACCGATTTCCAATAGAGAGAAAATAGAAGACACCGCAGTGGATCCGTTTACTTGAGCAAGTGCGCTCCGGAGCCCTAAGCGTTCGCCTACCACTTTTTGGGAAGGGTGAGGAGGAGAGGGAGATAGGGCGGGGCTGAGGGGACCGAGTGTGGAATAAAAGGGCTGGGAGAGGAAGGAGAGAGGGCTGGAGGGAGCGGCGGTGGGTGGGTGGGAGAGGGAGGAAAGTGGGCGGGAGGGTGAGTGGCGAGGGTGTGGGGGGGGCAGTGGGAGGAAGGGGGTCGACTGCGGAGTATCCCACAGTGTGGAGTGCGGAAGGGTGGAGGAAGGGGCAGGCGTGTTGGTGAGATGGAGAGAAAGAGAGGGAAAGAGGGCCTGGGGATGGGTTGAGGGAGAGAGCGAACGGAGAGATGCGAGGGCGAAAGATGCTGAGGATGCGAAGAGGGTAAAAAGGACGCGGGGCGCCAGCGCGGTGCGCGTGAAAGGGGGTAGGACGGGGAACTACATGACGGGGGATGGAAATACTCATGAGAGTGTCGGATGGGCGCGTCAGCATCGAATATTTGCTCTCCAATTACTGTCTCCTTGCATGAATCACACGTGGTGCCATATCATTTATCGAGAAATGACGGGTTTTCTTCATTTGACGCGATTGGTTCAGTTCGCGCATGACTTGCAGTTTTTGGGGGGGTTTACTACCAACTTCACGACGCAGCCTTCGACTTCATCAGCGCACACAATCTGGGATGGAGAAATGGAAGGCGTCAAGACAATTGTGATTGGTTAACATTCAACTCTAGTGAAAAGATGACCATCATTCGGTCATCTCTGTATGGCATGTATATTTCCTACATAAAACCTTCTTCGCCCATATTAAATCTGTTAGATGATACCAAATTCAACGGATTAGGTAGCAGCAGTATTTAGTTGTACGTGGTCCAACGGAAAGGCTTCAAACAGCGAAAGCCTCGGAAACAAATTATTCAACGAACATCATACATGCCCGAGGAAGGTTTCGAACTCACGGCTTGAGAGTTCAGCCGAATTAATAATGACTGTAGTCAACAGATTATGAATGACACCATATCCAAAGACAAATGTTCATTTTTCTCTAAAACTTCAATTATGCATTCTTGAATAAAAATCTTTAATGAACAACATTACCGTATTATTAGAGGAAAATAGGGAAACGCCTTTTGTGGCGCACAAAAAACCGCCATGGCTCCCAGAATTACAGAAATAATTCGAGAAAGAAACATAGACGGAGAAAAAGGTTAAAAAAAATGACTTCATACAACAAATGCATACATTACCCTGTGTCAATTGGAACAGAATAAACACTGCACTGGATAACCGACGGTAATTCCAATAACTACCTTCAATAATTTCAACAACGTGGAAATATACGCCGAAACGAATATAAAACGGATGGTAAAGAAAATCGATACGCCTGGTATTCAGAAACCAATTCCTCAATACCTTTTGACGCATTTTATCGTCACACTGCCGCCTCGTATAATTTACGCCTTCCTTCTCAAAAACCGAGAGCGATGAAAATTGGCCATCTAATGGAGATCAAACATGTGGAGTTCGTGCGGTGGGCCACAATATAGAAAATAAATATTCGCCAAGGTGGACGAGGGTGTTAGGGGTCGGACGGGAGGTGGCAAAGGAGCGAAACAAAAGAGGAAGGAAATACGACGAAGAACAACTGATACAAACGTCAGAAGCGCCGTGTGCCGAAAATAATGATGACCATCTTGATTTGTCGGGACTGCTAAGGTTGGAAAGTGAGAGAACAAAAGAGACAAAAGTGTTTCCGGAAAGGACTTGCGCACACGGCGAAGGAAATAACAAGAGGGAGGGGTGGGTTGGGGAAAAGTCGGGGTGAATTTGTAACACTACAAACAAGTCCGAAGGACTTTGTGCCGAAGAGGAAGAGGGTCCAGGACGATGGGGGAGGGGGGATGGCGGTCGATTAGGAGTGTGAGCACGGAGATATCGATCCACATAAGTTAAATTTAGCAGGAATAATAAAAGTGGAATGGAAGCGCACCTGCCCGCACGCCATTCGAACAGTCCCAAGATCGACCCTCGGATCGAATGAACTGCTCCAACGACGTACTACCACCCACCCCCCCCTTATTGCGTTGAGTCTACGAGGCTTACATTAAAGGAAGCCCACACACAGAGATTGATTTTGCTTTCTGATAAGACTACAATCTCTATATGTAAAGTTTACAACGACATTTCTCTACCAAAACATGTAATAACATCAATACACTTGTTTAACCGTTTGTCGAAATAAAAAGAGCCGTTTCAGTTGATTAAACGTTTGTCGAAGGGTTAAACGAGAAGTCTTCACAAAACAAGATGTAATTATTATAAACAGCGGATGAAAAATATGACTGGCAAAGAGGACAGATGAATTAATGGATTAAAAAGGACTACACGAATGACAAATATTTGAGAGAGGACAACCTCTGCCTGGATGAAAAACGAAAAAAAACATTTTCCACATAATTGTGACACCAAAAGACTCCCGAGTACTTCGTATTACTTTTGCGGAGATCGTAAAGTAAGTTTCCCAGAAGGCAAAAAGTCTTTCGCAGATTTCAATTAAATGACAATATTCGAAAAAAAAGAGGAATCACTCGTGAAAACACGACAAGGCGAGGAAAATGCATTTTACGACGCGCACGGCGATGAAAATCAAATCTCACCCTTTTCCTCCGAGTACGTTGATCTGTCCTTGAAGGAAGGCGAGGAAAGCATATACATACGTAGGGACATAAACACATGGGAGAGCGCTGGATTTCAAATTTTTAAGCGTTAAAATTCGCACTCATACCCGAAGGTCGAACACACACACTACTTATTCTCTTTCCCAACTGTGACTTTTCCCGGACGACGCAGGAAAAAGTTTTTACTCTACTTTTACAACCAAGGATATGTTGAGCAAGGGAAGTGTTAAAAAAAAAGCAGAAGCGGAATAAAGAAGGCCGGGGTTGGAGTCGGTAGAAGAGAGAAAAACTTTAAGTAAGCCGCTCGTGCACCTTATACATATATAGGCGTGTGCTTTTATCAGATGAAGTGAAAGATGGCGGGCGGAACGAAAAGTTCGACAAAAAGATTAGAAGAGAGGGAACCTCCTTCCCTGTTTCCGCCCCACAGCGCTCAGGAGGGGAAGAGAGTTTTGCACTTCATGAGTGCAAGATCGGCCCTCGAGAAAAGGGCGACTAGAGCCGTCGAGTCTCCTACACGAGACCATGCACTCACTCACTCCCTCCCGCCGCTAGGCTACCTAGGGCGTGTGGTGAAGGGGAGAGAATAGGAGGGTGGAGGGAGAGTTTTTGGAGTGCGTCGAGGAGTAGAGCGGGGGATTATGGGATAGAGCTAGTGGGAGAAAGGGGTGGCCGGGGAGAGAGTTAGTGGAAGAATGGGGTAAACAGGCAAGGAGGAGCGAGAGAGGGGGGGGGGGAGAGAATAACACGTACGGCAGGGAAGAGAGTGAGAGTAAAATTGTAAGGCATGAGGGGGATGCGAGTGGAGAAGAGAGGACTTCGCGGGCGTGCGGGATGGAGTGGGAGGTGTGCATCGCGGGTGGAGGGTGGGAACGGCAATGTGTATAGGGAAGGAGGAGAGACAGTGGAGTATGGTGTGTGTGTGTGTGTGTGTGTGTGTGAGAGAGAGAGAGAGAGAGAGAGAGAGAGAGAGAGAGAGAGAGAGAGAGAGGGAATAGCAAGCAAGTGGAGAAAGTACTCGGCATGCATTTGACTATCCTTTTTCACAGCCCGGGTCAAGGCCGTCATAATAAAAGATCTTCGTCTCGTACGTCCCGCCCACATTTTCCCTCGCGTCTTACCACAAACCTCCTCACTCGTCACATCCCTTGCACTTCTCCACCCCTTAAAGGCGCCCTCCTCGCACAGCCACGTCGCCCGAACGCCGAGGGAAGGTATGTGACACATTGGAGAGTCGGAGCGCACGCTATTAAGCGCTGCTGGCTTTGACGCCACCCACCCACCCCCCCTCCTCCCACTCTTAAAACACTCCCAATTGCTCTCTTTCCACCAACACTCCCTCCTCTCCCGCCCTCAACTTAACTAAAAAAGAAATTTATCTCGTAAATTCTTCTCTTTTCGTGCCGGTGACGTAAATAAATATAGGGTCCGTGTCCCTCACCCCAGACTGCCGATGCAACAGTTACAGAGGTACTAAAGCAGAGCTACGAAGGATGCGGAGTTTACGATCGAGTAAAATACATTTACACAATCACTTTCCATGAGACCATTGTTTAAGGCAAAAGAAAAGTATAGACCTAGGAACCGGGGTTGCAAGCGGAAGGTAATGAAATTTCTGGTGCTTCACCCAAAACAAATATAGGAGGCGAGAGAAAAAAAATGAGAGTCGATTTTATTGGATTCTTTACGCCAGCGACTTCATAGCCTGTCTCCTTTTATGTTTTTCCTGTATTATTTACTCGACGCTGACGAAAGGAAGTGCCTGACAAATCAGCAGTGAAATGGTGTGATGTTCTTAAAAGTTTGATACACGGATTCTTGCAATTCTATTAAATTCTCAGTGAAGTGTTATAAAAACAAGAGGAACAATTCGAAAGTAATCTTTGAAATTATACACTAAGATACTGAATCACATCTGCATTTACAGTCTACGTATTAATAATAGAGTAAATATTTGTGGTACTCAACGATTGATTTATCCTGAGCAAGTCATTATCCCTGGATTTCTGGATGGCCGAGCGGCGTAAATTTACCTGTAAAGAAAGAAAGTAGCGTTAAAGAAACGCAAACAAATGCCATTCATATTTATTCAAGCGTCACTTCAAATAAATCGTCCAATATACACTTAACTAGAGTTCAAAAAGGGAAATAAATTTTGGATGGAGTATATATCATGCCGATATTGCTTGCTGAGAAGAAGCACGAAGAAAAACGAGGGAAACATTGAAGGAGAGAGAGGACGGGGGAGAGATGAGATCTGAAATGCTTAATGGGAAAGGAAATTGCAGACGTTACAGGCATACTGTATGTAAGAAGATACACAAGACCGAGTGCGATGGAGAACACCGGCTTGAAACCTGGCGGAAAAAAGTTACACATGAGAGAAGCACCAAACTCGGGTTCGAGGTACGCAAAGAGTTTTCTTAATTGTGCATACTCTAAAATTAAGTCGATGAAAAAATTCATTAACATGAGAAAACAGTTATTCAGTCATAGGAAGAGTTGCCTACAATATTTCTAAAGATACTCGTAATATAAAAGTCAATCATAACCTATAAATATATTAAGCGACTTTTCCCGAAATACTAGTCATGCTAAACCTGAGAGTGATAACTCTTTTTGAAAATTAATATCCAAGAATGCATGACTCAACACGTCGAATGCTGATTTACAAGCAAAAAAATGCCTAATTAAAGGAAAATTTTAAATAGCCGATCTTCTTTTACTGAGTACAATGAAATAAAAATGTAAACAAAATTTTAAATACATTTTTCAGAGCAATGAATAGAATGTCTAATTTTCTCTAACATTAATAGCCAAAAAGAAGTCTAAAAAACAACCAAACAAGCTATGATTCAAGAAAAATGCTTTATCGGAGAACTGTCTTTCTGCCACAGACATACTACCCAACTGTTTTTTACTCCAGAAAAAAGTTAACGGAAATATACAATCTAATCGATTAAATGATGGATTAAGTCGTAATAACTGCGATCAAAAAATCTACCAACACTCCCAGGTCCACAAGGTCACTTCGAGATGGACCGAGGAAACAAAACAAGAAATGAAACGGAAAAAATGGAAACCTCCCAGAGTCATTTACAAGACTCCATTAACAGCGAAATCGAACCTATTTCCGGCTACTTCCTCAACTTGAACGAGTCAGGTGGAAAAACACGATCATTCAACCAGATAAAGAACTAAAATCACTTTTGAAGCAATCTGGAAAAAAAAGGGACTTGCAACCAATTTCGCGATTGGTCGACGACTCCAAAGACGAGATTGAAAACGCACAGGAAGACGGGCATAATGAACTCAGACTTTCCAAATGTGCCGATCCTATCGCTCGTCAATTAGCAGCTTAAAAAAATAATAATGGACACGATCGATAACCTTGGCAGGGCTCACGTTCGAAAATATTGTTATTTAGCAGAAATAATTGAGTAATGAAACTAATTTGGTCAGTGAGTGAAGCCACAGAAATAATCCCCAACCGTGGTTCTCGGGATAAACGTACACCAGCAAAGGAAAAAGAACCCCGAGGTACAGGACAAAAAACCTGCCCCCCCCCCCCTGCCTAGCGATCCAATATCGTCGATAGTTCCATCCGTAACTACGATATACACGATCACCCACCGCAGGAGATTAATGAAATTTCCTTTATACTTACTACCACTTGTGAAGAAATGACCAATTAAAACTTAAATATGGAACTTGGTTTTGTACGGTTTGGAAACTTGGTTGTTGAGGCAAGAGGAAAAGCGTAGATTGGAGACTTTCGTAAAGTGGGTGTTGAGAAGAATGGAAAAAATAAAATAGTCGGAATTGAAAACTAACAATGGATATTTTTATTTATTAGGTAATCTACCGGTTAAGGTAGGTTTTTGGATGGACACAACTATCAAATAAACATTTTGTCACTCCAAACAAAACCCAATCCAGCAACCTAATCTACATCAGGTCCCTCTTCATCTCTGTGCACTTCTTTCCTCCCTTCATCCCGTCCAACATCCCTATCCTGTTCCTGCCCTTTCCTCGCTTGCCCAACATTATCCCCTCTATTACCTTCTTCAACATTCCACTACCGCTCAATACGCCTTTCATCCATTTTTCCTGCCTCCATAGGATTTCTCTCAACAAACCCCTCTCCTCACCCACCATCTCCAGTACTTCCTCATTTGTTATGGATACCTAGCCAGATGTGGGAAGAGAGACGGTTGTTGAGAAAAATTCGAAGAAGGAAGGACATGTGAATGCAAGCGTTACCGAGAGGCAACAAGATGTTAAAAACGGTAATAGAGGGGAGAATGCTGAGAGAGCGAGTTTTAGAGGGAGGAAATAAATATTGCCATTTTGGATAGAATTATGAGAGGTAGCAAGTATGCAGAGATAAAGAATGAGTTATTGTAGTATGTACTATGAGGTTTAAGGATTATATGCCACGCTCGTTTGGGCTTAGGAGTACAAACGTGTGCGGTGCCAGGGTCCATAGTAAACGAACCCTAAACCTGGTAGGCTTCTGGTAGCAATGTGCGTACCACCACGACAGCATTCCGGTAGCGCTCGATATCTCCCTCCCTGAACCATACAATTTTTCGACGAGGAAGAAAAATAAACGAAGAAAACAGGATAGGAAAGTAGACAGAGCAATGCAGGGAGGGAGAGTGGAGGACGGTGAGTCTGCGACGTAAATTAAATAAGGCAAAAGCTTCGACGTATCTACAACGCGATGGAATTGGACGATATTAAGATTTGCGAATTAACATTTCCCAGTTTTCCATTTGCACCTTCCCACCAATGGACCCTCCTTAAGGACGGACCCGAAGAATGATACTGTCGAGTAAGATAGATGCACTCGAGAGCATTATAAAGATTTATTTTTAAACGAGGAAGAATAATCGACAATATGTAATCGTACAATTCCCAATACTCATCGAAGCATTTCACATTGTGAAGGTTCCACCTCTGTGATAAGACCGATGTTTACGGAAGACGAAAATTCCATTTGGCACAAAAGGAACGGAACATAAGAAAAAGACATGGAAAATAGGGAGGAGATAGAGAAGATAGGGGAAAGGGAGAAGGAAGGAGAGAGAAACAGATGATGATAAAGGGAGTAGAAGAGAGAAAGTACGAGTATTAGACGGAGAAAGAGAGAAATGAGGAGAAAGCAAGGGAAGAATGTGAGGTTGAATGGGTAAAGAACGGAGAGAGTGGGAAAGAAAGAGGAAGGAAGAGGAAAGTGGGGAGAGATGGAGGAGAAAGATAGGGAGGGGCAGAGGCGGGCTGGGTGAAATGTTCGGTTGGGGAGAGGGGGCATGCCGAGAGAGAAAGAGGAAAAGGCGGAGGGGTTAGACGTAGTAGAGGCACGGGGAGAGGATAGATTGGGGAAGGGGTCTTCCTGGGATGGGGTCAGGAGCGAAAGGGGAGGGAGGAGGAGGACGGCGAGAAAGTCCTCCTCCCCACCCTCCGCCCCTTTTCCTTCCCCCGCTCCACTTTAGGGCGGGAACGGATGTGAAGAGAAGGCTGGCTGGGGGGCGGCCGGGGGAGAAGGGGAGGGCCGGGAGGGGAGGCGCGTGGTGGGGTAACGCGAGAGATCGATAGGTTGCTCCAGTGGTGACAATTCTCCCCCGCCACCAGCGCTGCTCCCGCCGACGACGACGTTCGTCCAAGCGCTCCCTCCACACCACCCTCCACACCCCCTCCCAAACCCTCGTCCTCTCCCTCGACGCCTCCCTCCGCCCACCCACCGCGCGGAACACGAGCAAACGTTTTTCTCGAGAAATCTCCAGAAATGTCGTTACCACGCCAATCCCCCTCCCTTCCCCCCCCTCCATGGCGCTCCCCCACTCCCGTCACCTCAAACCCTCCCCCCACCGCAAGGGCGCCTACCTCTTCCCACGTGAAGGAGAGGGTCTCGGTTCGGCCCCGGCTACGATTTCGGTTCCGACGGGGTGTAGAAGATCCGGCCCAGGCGCATGCACGTCATCAAACTACCATCCTTTTTTTTAAGTTCGCGGAGATGAAGAGAGATGGAGCGGCGGATCCTACGAGGACGCACTGACTAAAATAAGCCATGACCGACGTGAACCTTCTCCCTCCTCTCGGGAGTTCGCACTGACGGAAATGGGCACGGCACGTATTAAAATGCCGTGTTTAACCGTGAAACGTTTCGAGCTTGTCTTTTCAAAAATATCCCAGATACTGTCAGCCAGAAGTCTCAAATTATTTTAGATACGGATACTGCGAGCTAATGCCAAGAGAAAATGGCGGCGTTGAATTACTTGTACCAGTAGTGAAATGAACGGCTTTCCTTAAGATAATGTAAATCATTTTAACTTCAAATGGCATTGGTTGCAGACAATTACGACTTCTGACTTCTTTGAAATTAATTCCTGGGTCTAGGAAGTCAGGCTCTACAAAAAATTGTTATGACATAAAATTCGTAATTTAAATTGCAGTACTTTAAATAACCGGTCATAAAAAAATCGAAAGAGAAAATGTTTTTGGATTTCAGCATTACAAGCAAATATAACATAAAGGGATCTGAACAAAACATGGGATTCGTTTTTGGGAGTGGAAGACTAAAATAGGGTTCCTCAGTGGCCTATTACAAAAAAATCGTAGATTCAAACTCTATCATCTTCTTAGGTAATTGATAAAAGAATTAGGATGGTACGAGTGCTAACTCTAGGAGGTCACTGTATTGTAATCTCTCTTGGAATAAGTGAGTGATTGAGAATTTTTTGTTGATATGCCGACTATTAGAAGTTAGGATAAGCTCAACCTGTAGGTTACCCAGGTAGAAATACATAGATACCACAAAATTAACAAAAAGCGACAAATCTGAGCCATTACCAGTTCTAAAAGAGCGTGTTCGTGATCCTTGGATATTTACGAGGATTGAAAATTGCCCATAAATGACAAAACTTACATAAAACCAAATTAAAACTCAGAAAAAAGAATGCTATAAAACGGCAAGCAATTCAATGCAATTAGTAATGAGAACTCAACGGCTAATTAATCTAGGGTACGTACATGGTTTCCAATAAGTACATATTCATTCTTATGTACTATGTACTCAATAGCGATTCTTCTTAAAAATTTTAAATACGCACACACACAATAGGGGTGCACTAGAGAAGCTATATGCACACCATCTTGAATTTCCCTTTAGAAGCAAAATTCAATCTTAAGTCTCTTACAATTGAACGTGATAACAACCGGCAACTTCTAACATGAATGAATTGACGCACAAGAGCCCAGTGGAAACGTCATTGAAGTGCTCCTTTGCACATGAACATCGTACAACATGCCGGCACGGGAAAACGAGAAATAAACGGCATCATCACTTTCAAGCTCATTCAAAAGAATAACGCCAATGGTGCCAGAGAACTTGTTTACAAAAGCGACTTAGAAAAATGCTTGAAGGAATTAAAACAAAAGGATTTAAAACAAAGTGTTAAAATGACGACATAACTATAGTCATATTTAATAAGGAACAAGAACAAATAAGTTCGCTCCATGATGGTCTGTGGATCTCTAAATTACACACAAATATTTGATAAAAGACTACTGAAATAAAAATAAATAATTTATTCAATTCTAAAAATAGCTTTTGTTACAATTACTATCGAAACTAAAATGTAAACTCAATATGCTCCCAACAGTTCACAGACACGAAAGAAAAATATGAATGAGGTCAACGGGTATGCAATTAGTCAATGTTAAGGAATAAATAAATACTAATATAGGACAAAATAAACCCATCAGTTTATAACGAAAATAAGACCGAATACATTTCTATGGCACTGGACAAACATATCCACTGTGAAACTTGCATCTATCACAAGAAAAATGATATGAAATACGGTAAGTCGCATTGTCATCGTAATAACAAACGAAACTATTTAAAAAACGAACGTTCCAGAAATTACAATATCAAAACCGAGGAATCTAGTGTGAGATGCAACTGCTTCACTTTGACAACTGACGGAACACGTCGGGGCATCGATTTTGACACGCTAATCACCAAACTAATCTCAAAAACATTTTTTACTGGACTGACAATAAGCACGAAATTGCAAATACGGATCTGAAAATGTCCTTATTCAAAGAACAACAATAGCTAAAATCTATTAAAAAAAAACGACTGCAAGTGAAAACGAAAACGCCATGCAAAGAATGAAATACCGCAACAAGGGCGGCTCAAACACAGCGCCAAATTGAATGGAAGACACAACAACGCGCCCAAAAACAAATATTATCTTAGTCGCAAAGGAAGATCACGAGACACCCAACTTGAGGCCTACTTTCTTTAAATGCTTTTTCCGAAAACGAAATCATTCAAAAGCAGGCAGGAGGACTGCGATCCCATAAATATCCACAAAGAAAATAGCAGGCCGCCAGAGAGAGACCAATTAAACATCAACCTGATAAAATATGAAAAATGAAATTCGAAACAAAAAAACGATCGAACGAAACGAAAGAACGAAATCGAAACAAAACCAGGAGTTGGTATTTTTTATAGAAAGAACTTTTCTCATTTGCATTTCTTTTACCAACTCAAAATTTCCCTCAATTACATACGCCAAGCCTGGTGATGTCCCTGCTACATGACACGAGACAGATCGTTCGTTGCACATGACGTATACGAAGATAGGCCGCTGACAGTCTGGCGAAGGGGGAAGATGTATGGATACAATAATACTACGCCATGCAGCTTCGTTATCTTGGAGCATTCCTCGCAACCAAAATACGCCGTTCTGGAGAGAGCAAGTGCGAATTCGCATGGAAACAGATGGGATACTTTCACAATTCGGGGAGGGAGAGAGGTCCAGGTGGGACCTGGACAGGTGGGATATGTTGCGAGGAAGTTAGAGCAACCGACGTTTGCATTCTCTCAAACGTTTTCTTGAACCCTTGGGAATGGGAAAATAAAGCCAAAGGTCACCGACGCGTATTTGGAGCAAGGAAAGCGTTAAGACAATGCCTAAGAGAAACGACTCTCAAGGAGGAGGGGGGACATAGGTCAAATGAGAGAAGTGGATGCGGAGACTTCCAGGTTACTATTCTAAAATGTGAGATTTATATTTTTAAGGCTTAAGCTCACCAAACCACTTCCCAATGTAGTAAATAAGTCAATCCTACAGAACGGAATTGGAAGCCATCGAAGTTACTACGATGATTTAGCATTGACCCATGTGATGAAATAGTAACTCGACCTTATAACTTTAGGGAAATTGTCTGGATTTAAAAATTTAAAAAATCAATCACACACTTTTTTTTAAGTTCCCAATCTAATTTAACGATTTTAATTTATTGCAACAATATCAGAGCGTAAAAACCATTTGTCTTGACCGGGATGATGGATGGAATGATGGATTTTTAGGCTCTGAAATGGTTGCAATGAAATGCATGTTAGCGGATGACTCCGTTAAAAGTTACTGTTGCGCCATCTCCCGCAGTTTCTTGAAATTTTAATTTATTTTGAATAAATAACACAGTGGTTGGGAATGTTTAACGGTGACACAATTAACTGATCATACTGCCTCTCTGCTATTAAGGCCTCCATTTTGGACGCAAAGTACATTTCATCACTGTTGGTAATACAATTAAGTGATATCGAATGATAAAACTGCTAAAGGTGTTTTCCTTATAAATCCGTCGATATTTATGAAATGACGCCAGAGCAAATAAGACTAATATATATATATATATATATATATATATATATATATATATATATATATATATATATATATATATATATATTCAAACTTGAAAATCCCGCCATACGGCGCACAAATATTCATTCAAACAGGACACTTACAGTAGATATTTACGTTTCGACGGCACGGCCGTCGTCATCAGAATCCAATATAAAAATTCGGAATCCGAATCATCATCGTCGTCATCAGAATCCGAAATGATTCTGATGACGACGGCCGTGCAGTCGAAACGTAAATATCTACTGTAAGTGTCCTTCTTTTATGTTTCTATGTGTTTAATATTTATTAACCTAGTGTTTGTGTGTTTATATATATATATATATATATATATATATATATATATATATATATATATATATATATAGGACCGCCTTGAACAGATACATGAACGAGAGCCAATGATTCCTCCGTAAGAAAAGGCGTTAGCGGATTAAATAGAAAACACGAATCCCCTTGTAATAATGAACTTTACTGGAACCAGATATGCCCGGGGGATCTGAGTGTATAAACATTGGTGAAATTAATCCCAAAGACATGTAAACAAAAAGTACAAAAAGAAAACGACCGTAGAGATTGAGAGGTGAACATAAGATTCTAACGAGACGTTAAAGGAGAAAATTTCTCTTTTACTGTCAAGGCATAAAATTCATCTGTCGCAAGCAAAACTACTATCAAGTGCCTCGGTACCTAGCACAAACTTGGATTGGACATTGAGGAATACTAAAACCACCCGGGGTCGGTTTATCTGAGTTAAAAGCCCATTCATTCGTCAGGCCCGAGCTGTTTCGTAAAATAGACACTCGTGTATTCAATTGTTTCAGACTCAACTTTGTGGAAGTTCATGTTCATTAAATGAAGAACACTATCTATTTTTCCACTGCCCTTTATTTTAGTACTACTAGTTTTAACGCTTAGGCATCACCATCATGCACCTGATGATGACGCCTAAGCGTGGAAACTAGTCGTACTAAAATAAAGAACAGTGGAAAAATACATTGTGTTCTTCATTTAATGATAGAGCCTCATATTCTCAATTACTACGATGTATACTACTCGTATAATTTTCATTATAAATAATATCAGTACTTTTAAGACAACAAAGTGAGCTTTTAAAAAAGAAAAACTCATCTTTAGTAAGACAAATTCTGCGGAAGAAACGGTAAATTCATACCTCGAACGATGTCGGCGGTACCTTGGGAATTTGATTTTTGGCATTTTTGATACTTACTTTCCCGCCTTATACATAGTAAAGCCAACGACCAACAAAACATAATTTACGTTCTAAATCAAATTTGAAAAAAAAGCACAACTGAAATTAAGCTACACATTCCAACTGACTAATAAACGAAATTGAAAATGAACCCGGTGGCTATGGTATAACTAGCAGTCCCAAATTTTCGCAATTCAATCACAAATGACGCACCAATTTACAAAAATCTCATCATTTATACCATATTTTAATAGTCATGGCGGCAACGAAACAAGCGAAGCACTTTCACTCGGTCCAGAATAAAGCGCAAAAAAAATGAAACGAGAAGATAAAAAAGTAAGTCGAGAGAAACTCCCAAGTGAGAAAAATGGTGTCGGAAAACAAAAATGAAATAAAATCACCGCGAAACGAGAGAGAGAAGAAGAGGGATAGGGCACGACACACGACCGAACTGGATGTATAAGAGGATGGGGCATGGGATGAAATTGGAGTGGATCCGGTGGAGGGAAGGGAAAATGGCCGGGGAGGCAGCAGGATAAGGTGGGAGTGAATAATGCGGGGGCGGAGGGGGTTTCGGATCTCGAAAACGAGAGAGATGTGCACGCTGAGGGGGAAAGGGAAAGCTTCCAAACGGCACAGCAGTGAACGAAAAATGGCGGAGGGGCAGGGCAGCGCAGGAGAGAGGGCAGAAAAGGGCGGGGGAGTACACCGGTTGGCAAGGTGACGCGGTCCCGCTCCGTTACCATGGTTGTCTCCATCCCCCTCTCTCTCTCTCTCTCTCTCTCTTCGCTGTTAGCTGGAGGCTATCGACGTTTGGCAGCGCCTGCGTTCCAGGAAGAAGCGGCGGGAGTGGATGCCACGCATACGAACGCCACACGGACGAGTGTCCGGGGGGCGAAAACGGGGGAAAGATGTGGGGGAGAGGAAGGCACGTGGAAGAGGAGAGAGAGAGGATGCGAGGGTGGAGTGCGGCGGGAGTGGGACGGGCTATGGCGAAGGGAAGAGGGGTCTCGTGAAATGGGGGGTCGTGATCGGGTTTGGGCGGTCCGGTGAGCGCCGGAAGAAGACGGGGAATCGAACGTGGGGCAGGGTCGTCGAGAAGGGAGAGGTCGAGGGGCGGAGAGGGAGGGCGACCACAAAACTGGTACGGGGGAGGACGCGCTGGACCATTCACTCTCGCTGGACGGTGACAACGTTACAACGGCGGTCGACGGCGATTTCGCTACAACGATCACCCTGGGGTTTTTAGTGATGGGGCGGGGGGGGAGGGGATAACGGATGGAGGGAGGTTGAGGGTGCATGGGGAGGAGGTAAAACGGTATGTACATCCTCCGCGATTTTTTTTTGCATGGCACGGGTGCCGCGGGTGACGATTCGTCATTAGCCACCTCTCATCGCCTGCCTCTCCGTATCACCCCGGCCTCCTCGCGGATAGGGGTAATGGTGTTGAGTCCAGAGCGCCGGTGGACTTTAATATATTTCAAAGCGCTAAGAGCCGGAGGATAAAATTAATAATAATCAAACGAGGTTGGCCAATTTGAAATTTCTAATGGGAATGGAACACGCTGGGCAATCACCGCGAGTCATAAACTTGGACACAGAAAACCACTTAGCGTGCGGCATTCAATTATGCTCGCGTGTAGCGGTGAAAGGCTTTTATGGGTGTCACAACTGTTTGCACGCTCGCAACCCTCGGACGAGATTTAATTGCCGGTAAATAAAAAAAAGGTTCCACAAATGTTATGAGATCAAAATAAACAAAAGACGCATTCAAACTAACAAAGGAAAAAATATTTCAATATTCTCACGCAGGGATCAAATATGCATACGCGGTTGCAATTTTTAAACACCCGAGTTTCACTAACGCAACATATTTTGATTATTAATAATTTATCACGTGTATTATTTAGATTAAAATGTTTTTCTTACGCTAGTATGACTGAACAGATAATGAATATGAATCATGAAATATTCGAGTTACTAATGACAAAAATCAACAGCAACCATAGTCAAATAGTAAATACGTTTTTAAAAATTCAATCCAAATGCATGACGTAAATAAAAAAGATTGCTATACAATAAGAATCAATGAATGAAACGTAAAATGCAACAATAATACAAACAAGATGTTAAACTTAAACATTTTGCCAGTTTGTAAAATGAATATCCCTTAGTATGTTATGTCCTCCAGAAATTAAATTCTCAATAATTTTCTGAGGCAAAATCCTCACTGTAATCGAGAAACAATGTCGCACCGTCATTATAATATAACTGCAAGACATGCAAAAAATTCTCACTACCGAATATGAAGCCCATATGCGATCTATATTCAATTATTTCAGGTAGTTGGCATTCAATTCGTCGTGGTAATAATAATCGGACCAAATCCAATTGCTTGAAATATATACCTACTGGTGTATTAAACACCTTCGTCACACCATTGAAATCGAAGAAGAAATCAAATTGCTACTACAGTGCTAAGGTGCAACGGCGCAACGTTCCAACTTTTCAAAATACTATCCCTCTGGTTATGTTAACAAAGGAATCGCCAATAATGAGTCTCAATACAATTTTCAGAATCTTTCGCGCGATTTCCTTCTCCAGCAAAGAAAAGAATACAACTTAGCCGATTTTGAAAAATGAACCCATTATATCGGATCAACCATCATTATATATTAGTTTGAAGAAATCAAAAGGAGGATTCAAAAACAAGACAAACTTCTCTGTGTTCATCGCCCATCAAAATAAAAACTCATAAATTCCTGAAAATATGTTTGCTTAGCAGAACAATAGTTTTCACTTAATATAAGATTTGTTTCCCAAATTCGAGCAATGAATTACATTTATTCAGCCACAAATCAATTTTGAAAAGCCTTTGGTATCATTAATGCAGTTCCTTTTAAGGAGCCCTGAGACATCCCACTTTTAAATTGCCAATTGGCGTCGAGTCGAATCACACAATTATTTTTAAAACCTAAATATCTTTTTACACAGAGAAAAAGGGGTGCAGAAAAGTAATCACTCACAAGAGAAATAACCTATAAAACAGGACTTTGTTTTCTCAAATAACTCCCTTTAATATTTTTTTACCGAGCTTGTTGCAGGATGACAAAAGCTTTATCTCCCTGGAAAATTTCACGGTCAAGCAGTTGTCCTCAGTGACCCGCTGCTGTTACACTTATTAACCTGATAGTAATAATTTTTATTACAAAAAAAATTAAATATCTAATTCTCAAATAAGAAAATGCCCAATTTCCCTCTGGGGACATTCATAGATTCGTCCCCAACATGGCAGTCAATATGATTACAAACATGAAGCTGTAGAACACCGAATGCTTCATACAGAACATCACACGCTTCCTTTGAATAGATTAACAGCAATCGACTCATCATGCCCACCCACACAAAGCTTACACTTTCAACTAGATATTTAATAATACCCCTTGAAATGAAAAAACCAAATCAGAAGTCAACTGCGAGCATTTTACGAGACGACCTACCTCAGTTATTCGTATAGGTCTCCGCCTCGAGCGGGGTCAGTGGATTGAAACGAAGCACGTGTATCTCACGCGAGATGATCCTCACTGACACCCATTGCCTCACACGTCACCTCTGAACAAAACATCTTATTTTATCGACCTTTTTTTTAAAGGCGTAAAGTCAAACTTACTAAATTACGAAGCATCGACCTCAAAAGAGGGAGGGAGGATCTGTTTATTCAGGCGGACAAGCTCGGCATATTCTCACCTCGAGTCGACAGCCTGCAATCAAAATGCGCCCACAAAACACGCAGACAAATACTCCGACAAGAGTTTTATGAAGTCTCCGACTCGTCAATCCGGATATGGGGTTAGCTGTGGGCGTATTCGGAGGGAAAAGGGGTTTGGCTGGGGGAAGAGAGAGAGAGAGAGAGAGCGAGGGGATGGGAGAGACTCCGGCCGTCTCTGACCCTGAATGAAGGAAGAAGCAGGTGGGACGGAAAGAGGGGAAGATGGAGAGAGGCAGAAGAGAGAAAGAGAAAGACGGATGGCAGACTGGGAGGGGGAATTGGTGAGGAGGCTCGGGGAGAGAAACCTTGACAAGGGGCAGATTTGGAGATGTTTCATATGGGAGGACGGGACGATGGGGGTTTGGGGCGAGGGTTATGAGGGAGTTTAAGGGTCGGTGGGAGGTGGCGAGCGAGAGAGACGGAAAAGGGATATCCCTTGCCCGCCGCCGTGGCAGGTGGAGGGGAAGAGTTGGGAGCAAGAAGGACGGCAAAAGGGAGAGACAAAAACAGGAAGGGAAAGAGCGCAGAGGACAGGTAGCTGGATTGCTCACGAGGCCGCTGCGTCCTAAGGGTGATTAATAGCAATGCCTTCGAAATTTGCGAACGAACCAAGGAAATAGGTGAAAACAATTAACTCTTGGGTGATCTTGTCTTATTATTCTGAATGCGGAAAGATCTTTCTTCTATTTACAGGGTAATTCTTTGAAAACGCAATGCAAGATGTAAGATGGAGCATTGAAACACGAAACACTTAAAATCAACGGAAAATGTAACATCTGAAAAACTTTGACACTACATAACTTGACTGATTGACTCAAACAAGGGTTCGCAGAATGTTAATTTTAAATTGAGGTAAGCCAGATTTTTACTGTCTACGCCTACTATACAAGCGCTAAAGCATTTGAACAAAATAAATCACAGACCCATATCACGCTAAGAACGGTTTAGAGTTGATCTTCGAGCAAAGAAAAATCGGCAAAAATGTTGCGTGAACTAAATGGAATAAACATGATGGTCGCCGAGACACAAAAACACTAACATTATGAAGGTACTCAGAGTCTACAAAATGAGTAACTACAACGCTCTAATTAAGTGATAGTGATTTTAATGCCCCAGAACATACGCAAACAGCATTTGATGCTACGGAAAACCCCTGCAAGATCTATCTAAAAAGTGTTCCAAATTCAAAACCACATACAAAAATAATACAAAGATATAATAATTTTCGCCTGAGAAAGAAAAATAAAAACACTTCCTAGGAAATAAAAACACTTCCTAGGAAATAAAAACCAAGCTATCTGATTTCTACAGAAAAGCCGACCTAATTACCCAGGAGAGCTGAAAATTCCAAGTGCTCTACCCTTAATGAGCACACAAAACTAGAAATCCGGAGCTTTTATATACAAATAAATGAAAAGTCACTCCATTAATCATTAATGTAAGGCAAATCTTTGGAAATTTTCATAACGAAAGATGTAACTTAAGTTGAAAAAACACCAAATAAATAATCCATACAACTTACAAAATGATAGACCAAACTCTACCATCAATGAAAACTTAAGAACACGTTTCTCCTAGGATATTACATTCGAGGATTACTATTTATATCTTCAGCCTAATAATGAAAAGACAGTAATCTATTGTTGAAAATGCCTGAAATGTTTTTCGAAGCATTCTCCATGACAATCAAAACACTTTTGCATGCGCTCGAACCATTTTTCGTAACACTTCTTCCACTCCGATTGAGATACCTCCAGAATATGGTTACTAAATGAACGGCTTCTTCAGGCAGCGAAAAACGTTAGACACGCAATTTTCTTGATAAACGGGAATAAAAAGGTATTTTCTACTAAATCAGGGCTGTGCGGAGGATGACTCATCAATTCGACATTTTTGGCCAGTCAAATATGTAGTTGTTTCAGCCGATCTGTGAGAGCTCGCATTGTCATGATGAAGAATGATCCTTCGTTGCCGCTTCTTTTTCTGTTTTTCACCAAGTACTTCTGACAAACAAATGCTCATGTAACATTCAGAATTTACGGTTCAACGTTGCTCTAACGATACGGTTGCCACATGCACAGTCCGAGGAAACAAGCGATCATTTGCTTTCGTCCACGAATCACTTTTTTTGGATTTCGCTCGTCTTGGGAGCCCCATACAGTGGATTGCTGTTTTGTATCTGGCTCATATGGATAGATCCTAGAATCGTCACCTGTGTAGATGTTATACACAGCTTTTGATGCACCGCGATTGTATTTCTTGAGCATTTCTTTGCACCAGTTGACACGAACATCTTTTTGAGCATTTGTCAAATTATGCGGGATCCAACGCGAACAATTTTTTTTCACGGCAAAATGTTCATGCAACATCTTATTGATGCTCATTATACTAATCCCCAAGGATGCCTCAATCTAACGGTAAGTCACATGACGATCTCCCTTCACTAGTTCATTCACAGCATCAATGTTTTCTGGCACGACTGATTTTGAACGACCTTCACGACTTTCGTCCCTGAGCGAACGGCAGCCATGATGTAATTCGTAATACCCACAGTGGCAAGGATGGGGCTTCATTGCCAAAAGTGGAAGTAAGTTGATCGATCCACTCCTGTATTCATAATCCACGTCGAAAGTCGTAAAAATTCATCGCACGAAAGTGTTCACGAGTTTACTCCATTTTTTCGCTGAGACAAAATTTTCGAGTCACTGTAAACAACACAAGTTATCATCGAACGACAAAATGATCTGGAGAAAGTTAAGGCGTTAAAAGGGTCAAACTTTCAGGTGGAATCATCAGATGGTGCCTAAAGCACCAAGTGTTGTTAAGGCTCAAAATATAAATAGAAACCCTCGTATAATCCAGGAACGACAATCTCAAAATTTCAAGTCGGGAAGGCTTCAGAATTTTAAAAGATCACCTCGAGCGGACGAGTGTAAACACAAAAGAGAGGGGGGGGAATAGGATCCGTTACATATTGCGTGCCGTCCCAGGAGCCACTACAAAGCCTTTAAGCGGAGAACAAATAATGATAGGCTCCCCGTAAAAATAAGGCAGCTATTAATTCAAATTGAAAGCTTGCTCTGAGGCGGGTCTACCGCTGTCATCGTCACCGAAATAACTGTATTTTTTCACACTCACACACACACACACACACACACACACACCATGGGTAGCAGCCAGGCATTATGAAAGCTGGTACGAGAAACCGTAAGATAAAGCAGATCAAAGTCTACCCGCGCGGTGTGATTTCCTCCATGGCTCCCGGCAAACAGAAAAGCGACCGAAAGAGGAGAGGAAAGAGAAGGGAGTGAGGGGAAAGAACGTAACTATATCATCATGCTGTTCCACTTTTTTTCTCACTTTTTTCCTGACTGAACCCACTTTACACACGGTATTGCCCGGGATCTCTCCCCCCTCCCCCTCCCACTCACGTGAAACGAACGATAAAAATAACCCACTGAGAAATTACACCCTTTAACACATCCTTATAAATCCCTCGCCCTCTCTTCCCTCCACCTCCTCCGGGGCCCGATCCACTCCGCCCGGAAAAACCGATGCAGTCTCCCGAACCAACACCATAGCGCTCCGACCACACAAACACACACACACACGCGCGAAAAACGGGAAAAAAAATCTTCAGAGCACTTTTATCATCACCCCAGGAACGCCACGCCAGGAAGAATAACATGAGTGGAAACGGGAGATCGCGTGGGAAGGGAGAGAGGAACGACCAGGGAAGAAGAGCAGATGAAATAACGGGCGCGAAGGAAACAAAGGGGGAAAACACAGTCGGGATCGGGCGGGAGGCGGGGTCGTTTTATAGAAACGATGTGGGTGGACGAAGAAGAGAGAAAAGGAGAGGGAGAGGGGGGGACGGAGCCGGCGGAGGAGAGACGACGGGAGTGGTAATGGAGCGGTAAATGAGTAGGCGCGAATCCCTTCTCCCTATGCATCAATCCCCTGACCCAACCTCCAGCTTCATAACCCCCTCCCACCCATCTCTACCTTGCCACAAAAAGGCACACAGAGAAGGTCGGGAAGGAGAAGGGAGGGAGGAAAAGATTCCGAACGATGGAAGAGGATGACCCAGAGAGAGAGGTGCGGCGAAGAGCAGGGAGAAGGCGAAAGGGAGAAAAAGGGGAAGGGGGTTCCTTCACAGGTGGCCGATGGTGGAAGGAATATAGTTCGAGACGGGTTAATGGCAAGGAAGGACGGGAGGGGGGGGATGGATGTGGAAGAGGGAAGGAGCGGCGTGGCATTGGAACAAGAAGAGGGTGAAGGGAGGGAGGGGTGGGGAGACGAGGGACTTAGGAACCCACGTGGTCGGCACACACAGAATGGGGAGTACGGCAGGCGCGAAGGAGGGAAACGCAAGAGAGGGAGGAAGAGAGGGAGTTGGCCACCGGAGGAGAAATAAGTGGAGAGTCACCGTTGTGGGAGGGAAGAGGGCGGACAGCTGGGAAGAGAATCAGAGGGTGGGCGGGGGAGCGTGAAGGATGAAGCAAAGGAGAAATGGAAAGAGGGAGAGGCGATGGAGATATCCGGAATACAAGGAGGCGGGGGGGAGGGGGAGAGGAGCAAAGTGGCCGAAGAATACGAGCCACTACGCTGCCGAATAAGCTCGTGAAGTTATGAATGAAGTTGTTACGACGGTGTGAGGAGAGTGGGTGGGAAAACAGGGGATGAGGGCAGGAGAACGGGGGTGGCAGAGAGAGTGAGAGTGAGTATCGTAAGGGGGTAAGGGGGCAAGGGGGCGGGAGACGGGCGATAGTGGTGGAAGGACTGTGGGGGGGGGTAGGGTGGATGCCGGGAGAGAGAGAGAAAAGGGATGTGTATACGGAAGGGCATTTGGGTGGGTGTGTGTGGAGGGAGGAGTAGTGAGTGAGTGAGTGAGTGAGCTGTTGAGGGGGGGAGGGGGTAAGGAGGATCGTTTGTGATGCCGGGAGGAGTAGGAGTTCAGTGGGGGGGGGCGAGGATACAGGCGGGAGAATGTGTAAGAGGGAAAGATATAGACAGGGGGACAGAGGGAGTACGGGGGTTGGAAGAGGGTGGGAAAAGGGGTTTTGCACCGTGGAAGGGGAGAGTTTTGTGTGTGTGTGCGTGGTTGTTTGTGTGTGTGCGAGCACGATGGGAGGGGTAAGGGAACGGATGGGTCGGAAAAGGAGAGGTAAGGGTATGGGGAAGGACGAATGTATATAAGCGGAGAGTCGAGTCGGGCGAGTGGGTGGGGAGGGGGAGCAGGAAAGATGATGACATGGGATGAGAAGAACAGGGGAGACGAGAGAGAGAGAGAGGTTAAAACCCATGTTATGCACTCTGAGAGTCAAAGAGGTGGGGAGATGGGGGAGGGAGGGGCGAGGAGACAGATAGAAACAACCTCTTTTCTTCTGTGAAGTTGTTGAGGACGTGGGGGGAAGGGCGGACGGTGCCAGGGAGTAGGGGTGGAGGGACGAACGGTTAGGGGGTCGGTAGCAGGCGAGAGAGTGAGCGGGGGAGACGGACGTATGGGAATAGGATAAAGAAGAGAGGAAAGAGAGGAGTCCGCGGGAGAGGGAAGGGGGAAAGCGGTGGGATGGGGTGAAGAGGAGTGGGACGGTACGGACTTGGCTGCGCTATGGGAACGGGGAGAAAAGACGAGAAAAGATGCCCTCTAAATGTGTGTGTGTGCGCGAGGGAGGGAGGGAAGGAGAGAGATAGAGAGAGAGAGTGAGGAGTGGATGGAGTTGGGGGCAGAAGAAGGTGGATGAGAGAGAGAAAGCACAGCAGGTATAAAAGCGGTGCCGAGCGGGCGGACAGGGGTTGGGGTGGGGATAAGGAGGCGAAGGAATAAGAAGGAAGAGGCGAGAAAGGAAAGAAGGAAAAGTGAGCTTCCGAGTCTGCTACTACTTGGGTGGGGGAGGCGGGAGAGGGAAGTGGGAGGAAGGGCAGTGGGGTGTTGGTGTTCGTGTCGGTGGTGGTGGCGGCGGCTGGGGGGGGAGGGAGGGGTTGAGGAAAAGTATGAGAGAGATGTAAGTAATGAGATGAATGGAATGGTGAGTGGTGGGGCTAATGGGGCGAGGTGGTTAGGGGAGCGAAGGGACGCGGGGCGACTGTGCGTGTGTGTGCACGCGCGCGCGCGCTCGAGGGAGGGAGTTGAAAAGAGAAAATGCTTATGCCACGGATCGAATTAAGCGTATATAAAGGGAGGATGTATTTACTGGCAAGTCTGTGCGTTCTTCCAGACTGAAAGCTAAAAAGTTTTATTTCCCGAGTATGAACGAGAATTATAACCCACTTTTTACACTTCCCAGGAAATAAACGAGAAGAACACAGCCCAAAAAGTAATTAAAAAAAGAGAAGGTTAAAATTTTATCCAAATCAAATTGTACGTAATCGATTATCAATATTAATGAAGGAAGAAAAATCATCACCAAAAAGTATTTTCTTAAAAATTAGACCAACTTTTAAACGAAAAAATTATATGGGCTTATGATTTCTTTTACGTAATATCATAATTAACTTTAAAATTAGCCTAATAACGATTATCAAAATGAACGAGACAAAAAATTAAACCAGCTCCTCGGGGTAAAAGGCATATAACCTCCGGTTGATTATAAAAGAAAATATAGAAAAAAATTATGGTTGAAAATTAAGTGGATACGAACGAAACCAAAAAGCAAATACGGCCTCGAAGAATCATATCGAAGAGGGACAATTACACATCTCTCGCAATCGCGTAACGAGGAGAGATGAAAGATAGTAGGGGAGAAGGGGGAGGATGAGTGAGAGAAGAAGGCGCGAAAAATATTGGAAATGGGGGTTGGAGAGAAGGGCATGGCTTAGGAGGGAAAGACATAAAAGGGAAAAAAACATTGGGGGAGCTGAATGGGTTATGGAACGAGGAAAGGGATTAGGGTAAGGAGCAAAATCGGGAACGTAGTAGAATGGGGGGAGGGAATAGTGGGATGGATGGATGCGAGGATGGGGCAGGGTCGTGGTGACTCCGAGGGGGAGAAGTGGGGGGTCCGGAGGAATGATGTTTTCGGGGATGGTGGTGGAAGAGGGAAGCGGAGAAGGGAGAAAGGATAGCCGGCAAGAGCGGGAGGGAGGTCTTAATAAAGGCAGCTCGGGTGGCAGTCGGAACGAGAAAGAAGGAAGGAGAGGAGGTAGGGGCAAATGGGGATAAAAGCGGCGATACAGTGGGCGAACGGATGAGGGACAAAACGACGCAGATTTCATTCATTCACAAACGGTCTTGCCTCCATCTCCCCAAGTTCCTCCCGACCTCAGTTCCGACGTCACTTTCCGCGTGATCATTCAAAAAGCGAGACTACCGTTTGTTTTTTTTCTCTCCTCCTCTTCTCCCTCTTTCCATTTCCTCCCACCCACCACTCCTCCCAACCTCCCATCTCCCTCGCCACACACACACACACATATACACCACATCGGCGGGCTTCCTGAAAAGCAGCGCTCGGCTACCGGACTGGCGCGCGCGAGAGGAGAAGGCTCGTCTGGCGAGGAGATAAAGAAGGGAGAAGAAGGAAAGAGAGGCGGGAGAGGAGAGCAAGAAGGACTGCGTTGGGAGGAGGTCCGTAGGGTGAGGGCGGGGCGATGGAGGAGGAGGAGGTATGGGAAGGGGGGTTGTGAGCAGAGATAAAGAGGTTGTTACCGCTGCTAGAGGGGCGGAGATGGACGGGAGGGAGTAGTTGGGAAGTCAGTCGAAAGAGTAGACGGGAGAGGGGGTGAGACAGATTGAAGGCTCTTAGGGGGCGGAGGAGGAGAGAACAAAGGGGAAAATATGGCTCGAGAAGGAAGGCGTTAAAGAAAGGAAAATCGTAAAGCCGCTGGAAGGAGTTTGGGGCGAAGGCTCACAACAGAGATGGTGTAAAGATGGAATTTGAAAGAGGACGGCGTAGCGACACGGAAAGGAAGACTAAGAATAAAGAAGCCGACCAGTGAATACTCAAACAGACCTTGGGAGATTTTTTTTTACAAACCACAGTTGGACTGAAGAAACTCCTTGTCAAAACCGAAATTCGATGAAAGCTTTGTCCCTTTATCCGCTCAGCTAGAGATAAAAGCTAATCAAATTATACAATTTTTTTTAATTTACTGATATAGCCTTACAAGCAACGACTCCGATTAGAGATAACAACATGGAACATGAATGACTATACTTCTGCAAAAGCGAAAGCTTGGCGTGAGAGACTTAAAAAGTCTTAAATGAAAAGGGGAGGATAAGAGGATAAAATGAAGACATTCTAAATGGAGAGGTAAGGGGAGAAAAGAAAAATTTGCGGCCGGGGTCGGGACTTCCGACGGATGGAAATGGGGTGGTGTAATGAGCGCACGGGAAAGAGGTGGGAGTGAGCGTTGGGCGGGAGATAAAAGAATGAAGAAGATACGCGGAAGAAATGGAATAAGGGATTTTAAAAAACGAAAAAAAAGAAGCGAGCGAACGCCGGAGAGAGAGACTGGCGAGGGAAACAGAGAAGAAGTGTGGGTGGAGGGAAGGATCGAGGGCGGGCGGAGAATGGGTGAGGGGAGGATGGAAATTCCCTCCGTCCGATGAATACGGAGATTGGGGGGGGGCGAAGAAGCGGGAAAGTCGGAAGGAATACGATGGGATAGTGGAAGGGGGTTGAGCTCTCGCTCTCGTCGGGAGGAGGGGCGGATTGCGCGGGAGGAGAGAGCGAAACGAGGGCGAGGAGAAGAGACGGAGGAGGAGAGAACAAGAGAAATCCCGACCAGAAGGTAACTGGGGAAGGGAGGGAGAGGGAGCGTGGTTTTTAATGGAGTCGTGAAAACATTACAGCTTGCGATGCAGCAGACACTCTTTCCCTTTCTGAAGTGTGAAGGGGACGAGGGTGTGGCGATGGAGACGGGACGAGGGTGTGGCGATGGAGACGGGAAGAGGAATGAAACGACCACCTCTATTGAGCATTTTACAGAGATTTGCCGGACGATTACTCGCGCGCGGGCAGCGGTGGGAGGCTCAAATGAATTATGAAAGAGGGCGCGTGAAAGCCACAAATTCGTGGCTGAAACGCCTTTTTGTCCCCAAGTAAATTTGCCACGAGTGGTCGGGATTCCGAAACCAAGGCGAATAGCTTCAAAACAAAACCCAAAACACTGCATTACCAGCGAACTCTCGAGTATCTACCTTCGGCATGACACGAGAATATCCCAAATAAAAAGCCAACAGTTGAAGCCAAAGAAATGCTACGAAGCACACCTAACGGTTGAAACTATTACATCGAATAATGGGCAGAAAAGAGTTTGGAAGTAGTGGTATGGGCAAGCAAACCGAGAACTCACACCGAACCGTTAATTCGGGACGAAATAAAAAACAAAAAATAATGCATTATTCTATGATTAATTTTATAAAAATATAATTAATTTCTTTCACGAAGCCTTAGTACTTGAAACAATCGTACGAAAACGTACTAAAAATATTAGACTTCTCGAAATACAAAACAATTTAGGCTCACTTCTAAATGATCAGAATTTTTTTCGGCCAAGATTTATGTGGTTTTATCAACAATAAAAGGAGAAACTTCGATTTGTCGTTGCAGGAAGCCATGCGGATGCAGAGCCGAGCTGAAGAATCAAATAGTCAAAGGAAAACCGAGGTGCTGTGTTGAAGGGGTGAGAATAAAAAAGAATGAAGTGAGCATTTATACTGTCTTGAGGGGGAGGGAGGTGGGAGAGGTGGGAAAAAAACGATGCATGTCTCGAGGATTGGATGGAGAACGTCGGTGGTGTTGGTGGTGAGGCAAGGATAAAGTGTTTATCTTCGGCATGGGCCGGAGGGAGGAGGGGGTTTAGAGAGGAGAACGGACACGGAAGAGAAAAAGTAAACGATGGACGGAAAGAAAGAGAGGAGGGACAGCAAAGAGAAGCGTGGGAGAGAGAGAGAGAGGAGAGAACCGGGTGGGGGAGGAGGGGGTTGAGAGGTGGATGGGGAAGATCGGAGAGGAAGATTAAGTTGAGGGGGGTCTTTTGAGCAGATGCGAATGGGAGGCGAAGGTGGTCGTGGGTCCGGGCGTGGTGTGGGGGAGGGGAGAGGAAGCGAGCTTGAGGGAGACGGGAAGCACGAAAGACGATGTCAAAACAGAAAGGAGAAAGAGGGGTGGGGGGAGTTGGAGAGAGAGAGAGGTTTGAAGGAACTTAAAGGATGTAGTCTGCGTGTGAGAGTGTGTGCGTGGAAACGGGAGGTAGTGGGAGTGTGGCGAGTGAGTTGGCGGCTTGAGACGAGAGTGTGGAGAGAGGTTGGGGAGGGTGGGGGAAGGAGGAGGAAGAGATATCGTCTTGGGTGGAAGGGAAGGTCGTTTTTACGGTGTTATAAGGACTGCGGAAAGGAGAGGGAGCGGAGGGGTGGGGAAATATAGAGAGGAGGATATACTCGTCGGGGATAGAAGGGGTGGAGGGCGAAAGGAACAGGCGTGTGAGAGAGCCGGAGACGGAAAATGGGGCGACGAGCAAGGAATGAATGAAAAGGGAGGCGGAATAAGGCAGGGATACTGAATGGGATGGGGCGGGTGCGGAGGAGGATGGGGGAGGGGAGGGAGGATAACACCGGGGTGGGGTCTCGGAGATTGGGCGAGGGGAAGGGGTAAGAAGGCGAGTGTGCAAAAGAGAGGGAAGAGAATGGTGAGGTTTTGTAAGTAGTGGGTCGAGTCCTTTCGGCGATTCTCTTCCTTCCTCCCGACCCCCTCCCCCCCTTTGGCTACCGCTCCCCCACTTACAAATACTACGGTCTCTCGTGTCTGCCGCTCCTGTTATTCGCACCTACTCATCCCCCCCCACCCTTTTCCATCCACCCTTCTCATCTCTCCTCCGCTTCCTCCTCTTCCATTTAACCACCGGGCTACGTTCCTCCTGCCAGCCGAGACTGGGATTGAGAATCTTCCTCCCAAGGCGTCTCTCCCCACGGCATACCGGGGAAATCCCCAGCCATAACGCATCGGAATGCCGGGGGTAAAAAAAAAGGAGGTTCGTTAAAATCCCAGCGTATGCCTGTGACTGTGTGTGTGACAAACGGAGAACGGGACTCTTCTTTTCGCATTCTTTAAAATATTTATTCATAAATCCCTTCCGGAAAATCTTGCTTCAAATGGAGTGAAAAAAATCCAGCGAGAAACGAATGCATTGGGGAAATGTCAGAAGAGATAAATCGTGTATCAACGGAGTGAAATGGACGGATCGTAAACAGAAATACAATCAGGAATATAAATAACAAAACAAGGATAATACTTAGAAGAGTGTTCAAAATACCGATATTGTTCCACATAAAAATAAATACTATAATATAAAAATGAATAATTGTGCGTTGACAGCAATGATCATCTGATGCCAAACCGCAACTTAAAAAGTTTGCGAAAAAATTTTATGTCGACCAGTGAACTAATTATTATTAAATTTGGTAGCATGGATTATTACTTTTAAATTTTAACGTTGGTTAGCGACGAATATATCTAAAGAATTCAAAAACAAGGATTTTTATAAAAATAAAACTACATAATTGAGCAGGACGTGGGATCAACGAAGCCAACCCAAAAACAATGTTTGATTAATTTCTACAATGGCAGCACCACTGAAGCATTCCTAAATCGACATGAAGGATTCAAGTGCACACAGCCAGTAAGCCAGTCTAAGCCAGCGTAAGCCAGTCTTAAATACAGGAAAACGGTCTCTAAAATAAGTTCATGTACTTTTTGTGTTGACAAACCATTCCCATCATTTAAGCAATGTCACAACCAACGATGGGCTAGGACTCAAGC
The DNA here is from genome assembly GCA_037158775.1 of Hetaerina titia. Classification (NCBI taxonomy): domain Eukaryota; kingdom Metazoa; phylum Arthropoda; class Insecta; order Odonata; family Calopterygidae; genus Hetaerina; species Hetaerina titia. The sequence goes on from CM073769.1 coordinate 65,552,047, forward strand.
AAATGACTTAAGGTGTCGATGAAAACAACCGAGTCGTAAATCCATTAATTATAAGCATTAACAACATCATTACTTGGAAATCGGACACTGACTGGTACTTAACTACTCTCTTAGCTTTAATTGGATGTTTTCATCAAATATAAACAGCCTAATCCGGAATATGGTAACTTTATTTATTTAAACCTTTTGCTTATCAATGATTGCCAACGATATAGGCATTAATAATCTCCAGTACTAATTGAAATTATATCTGTCCAAGCCTTTTAGCAGATATTACTATTAGCTTAGCTGGATTTAATAGCATCCATTTCTATTGATTACCCATGTCACTTCCAAGTATTTATGGCTATCTAAAATTCCATTCGAATCTACAAACATCAAATTTGACATTTCACCATTCACCTGGTCATTTTGAGAAAAACCTAGGACTTATCGCCATAAATTGAACTTGACCAACTTTTGCAAACACTTAAATAATCATATTGCAATTTGAACAACGACGAAGTTACTGAAAGAGGCTGATCAAAGATATCTTTATTCAAATATCAGCACAATGCTTAAAATACCAATCATGCAACCTATGCACAATAGACACATTCAAGGAGTGTTTTTTTTAAACATTCAGGTAAAAAGACTGAATTTCTCAGAAATTAAAAAAGTACATTGCGAAACGTGAGCATTAACCAGTTCACAGGAGAAGGCCATAAGTATGATCATGTAACGGAGATAACCTTCCGATCAGTCGAATGAATGAACGATCAAAAATGTTTGAGATTCCAAAACGTGGATAAAGTGTAGCGGGAAGAAAATATTTCAACCGTACTGGGTGCGAGAACTAGTGTGTGAGGAATACACAGATGGGAACGTTAGGGGTGAAGTTTAGATACAACTGATCAGTTGAGCTATGAAAACATTTGCGTACCTTTAAGACATTTCCTTTTAATTCTTACCGAGTGGAATATTCTTCATTGTGAATATGTAATCGAAAGAGTATATAATGTTCAAATAAATAATAACTTTATTGATAGAAAATATCTAGTATGTTAACAGTGGTCATTAAAATAGAAGCTGCTATTGATTTAAAATATAAATACTTTCACTGACGGCTAACTTTCTTCAGTTAAATGAAAAATATTTTATTGTAAAAACTGCAAAAATTCGCTAACAATATTGATAACCTTTTTTACCACAAAATATATATTTTTCCCGATTAAAGTTCTCAAGTCAAAAACCGTCTTCCAACCTTTCCTTCAATTTGCTCCCTCTGAATCGGTCTTTCTGCGCTTTATCAACCATCATGCCTATAACTAACAAGGTTACTTTTTTGCGGAAATAAATGCCCAAGGTGATAAAAAAAACGCTGACCAATGGCAAAGACCTCCATCATACGTCCCCCCACCCTTCGTAAAACTAAAGGGAAGGAAAACCTTTTTACTTTCCCCGTGGAAATGGAAAATGTGTAGTAGACGCCCTTGGCCTCTTTTCGTTCTTTTAACATGATGGAACTGTCTCAAAGAAATTTCACCGAAATATCTCGCCGGCCTCACGCGCTCGCGACGCGGGAGAACACGGCAACAAATCGTTCCTCCATCTCGGGGATAATGGCGGGGTATGCCGGGATAGGGCGCCTGCGCAGTCCACGCCTCCTTCGGGTCTCACCCCCAACCACCCGCCCTGCCAGCGTTCACTCTCGCCCATCTTCCTTTCATTCTCTCTCCTCGCTCTCCTCAAACCCCTCTCCCTCTTTCCCGACCCGCAGCGAACGCCACTACTACGCCACCAGTTCGAGCGGAGAGAGGTGGAAGGAGGGAAGGCGATCACATGCAAACGTGGCGGAGCGCCAAGACCCCTCTTTTTCTCTGTCCGATAGAAACCGTCCGGCCAAAAAAATGTATCGCGACACCGTGGCACATAAAATGGGGAAGTGGAGAGAGAGATGGGAGGGGAACAGATCCACGGTGGGAAAGGGACAAGGGCCGTGTTGGGGAAAGAAGAGACACAATGGAGAAGGAAAGTGTGGGAAAAGAAAAATTTAGAATTGATTTATCCGACACAAACCATTTCGAACTAAAAATAACTGCTACACTTCTGGATTTACAAATGTTCCTGGCCTCTCCTGGTTTTCTAAGCAAGAATTTCATCGCCATATGAAAACATTAATGAGGACAACGCACAGCTTCTGCATTATTCTACCCTAGTTAGTGTATGAATACTGAAATGTACTAACGATTGCAATCACATGGCTGGAAATGATTACGCAGGTAATACAAAAGGCTGACGATTTATAAAAACACATCACATTGAACATTGCCTTCTATCAACGAAAAGTTTCAACTACAAACCATAAAAATCAAACCAAATTTCTAATTATGAGCGCCGCGGTTATATCTCACAAACTAACACTCTAGAATTAACTTGTCAAATATTTATTTTTATCTCAAAATGCCAGAAATTCATGGTAACCCGTGGATTTCCCACAATTTCAGGTTTGGGAGCACTGATATAAAATATTCCCTACTTATTTCAACGGTTTGAGTACGAGCTCGTATTTTCAGAGTTTCTAGTACACCAAGAATCAATCCTGAAGACATTAATCCTAACAACGCCCATTAATGCTTTGATAAATTGTTTGAGGATTTATTCATTGCCATCTTCTATTAAAAAATCGCACTAATCTAACTTTGATGCGCATCCTTTTCACTTCCGAAATTAGATACTTCCCGGCAGAGCACCCTCTATTCACAAATAGATTCGTGAGGCATCCTGAGAGAGTATATTCTCATTGGAAAATTTTTCTTGGCAGAGTGGAACATGATTTATTATTTACGAACACCAAAATCTACGGTTCGCTGCCGTAAGCGAAAGAACCGAACACATTACCGGACTCATAAAATTTTTATCAACCACTTCAACTCCCAAGTCAGGCACCAGGTTGAAAGCGAACGGTGCGCAGTTCACGTGGGCGTTTAAAGCGAAAACGGAAGAGGACGCCGTTGCCGCTTGATCGAGAGAGAGAAAGAGAGAGATAGAGAGTGCGCACAGTATGTACCTACATAGTTTTTGGAATAACTAGAGCAGAGGAGGGAGAGATGGAGCAAGAAGCAGGGCCTCTCAGAACGCTTTGAGACGGGTCGTTGGGAGGGAAGCTTTCGAGGCCAAACCCCTTTTACCTACTCCTCGCCAGACACAAAGTTCCGAGCCGCTTTCCCCACTCCAAGCCTAGCCTATCCCACGACGCTCCTACAACATTACGCTAGAGTGAGTCTTCCCCGAGGGCTGGCTGGAGCGTGGCAGGAGGGAGGAAGACGGCGAAACACCGCGTTAAACTAACCTCACACTCCCGCACACACACACTCTCTCTATCCCCGCCCCTCCTAATACTTATGGCGAACTTGGGAACCGGAGGGAGAAGAAGGAAAAGGGGGGTGGGGAAGAGGGGGGAACTTCCCACCATACCCCCCACACGGTTACACACTCTCGCCTGCCCCCGATTTCCTCCGCCTCTAATCCCCGAGAGCTGAATCCTTGCGAACAACCCGCCCGACCGACCAGCACCCGCATCCTCCAGGATCACCAACACCTCGCACGCCTCCCCGCCAACCTCCTACCTAGCCCTCTGATAGGCACCCACCCACGCTCCCTTTCAGACTGCACCTCGGCGGGGGCACTCGCGCGGAGAGCGAGGCGAGAGAAAGTTTTTGGGGGGTGGGGGAGGAGGACGTAAACGTGCCGCCTTGTGTGCATTCTCACTTTCGGCTGGGCCGCATGGTGAGAAATGGAAAGTGAGCACCAGGTCGGAGGAAAAGGTCGACCGAGCCGAGAGTCTCTTCGCACCGACGAGCCGACTTCGCCACCTCGCCGGGCGACATGTTGAGCGGAGTGGTATGGACGCGTGAGGGGCGTTTCTCTTGCGGGTGAATGTATTTATAATAAGTGGTGGGCGGTTGATGGAGAGGGGTGTGGGGTGGGGCGAGACTGAAATGTATTTGGCGCCGGGGCCGATCGCTTATTCGATCAAACTGAGGGATGATATTTCGACTAATGAAGTCAACTTGGGGAAAACCATTACCTGACCCACGACGTTTCATAGTCGTAATGAAATCCACTCGGCTTTGGCATGATTATTCTCTTTTATATAATATTGGGTTAAAGTAACACATGTTTGCCAGTATGAGTCAAGAGATTTTCTATATACATTTTAATTACTATTCGAAGGCGTTATGAAGAGACGACGGGCATCAGATCTTCAAACAAATAAGTTCAATAAGTATCGCGATAGTTGAAGAAAACCTACTTTAAAAAAAAAATAAGTATGTCAATCCTAAACAGATGCAATATTGTACTATATTGGCAGGAGAGAGAAAGTCATAGCTTAACGAGCGAAAATTAAAAAAGAATTCATAAATTTTTCAATGCAATTATTAATAAGAGAATTGATAATTATGAGATGCCACACAAATGCTCACATTTAAGGACAATGAAGAGTTCATTTCTAGCACCTTCCAGATGAAAAATATAGTCTCATTTCATCACAGATTCAAATTAATAACGAAACAAGTGAAGTGAAAAAAAACGTCCCAGCTTAGGTCACGTGAAGATCTCGCCTACTTCTAACAAAGTATAAGGACTCCAGCTAGTTAAATACCCGTTACAAGAAAATTTTAGAATAATATTCCCGAGATGTCAATAGATAAGAATTCATATGTTTTTCCACTGAAAATCACAAAAAAAATCAAGGATAAGAAACGAGTTAAACATCCCACTGGGGCGTATATGTACACGGGATAAAATTTCATATCATTCAGATGCGGAAGATGAAACGGAGAACCATATGAAAAACTCGAGAGGGGAGGGACGAAGATGGTGACGGGATTGTAAACGTTTTTACATGCATTTCCTGCGGGCAAGAAAGCGATCGACTCGCCTCTCTCTCAAGACCAAACGGAGGGCGGAGGAAGGAGCAATGGCGGGATGCGAAGGGCACACACAGACATTCGAACACACAAAGACGAGAGCACACCAAGGCAGCCGGACTCTCTCTTCGATGCCTGCCCGCTTCTTCCCCCCATCCCTCCCTCCACATTCCCTCCCTCTTACCCCTTTCCATCTCCTTTTTTTCTACCCTTTCCTCCCCTCTACACGTCCCTCCTCCGTTTGATCCCACTCCCACTCGAACCTAGGGCCCCTCGGACAAAGGAGAGCGAAGGGGGGGGGGAGCGGTGTGGAAGGAGGTGGGCCGCGCCGGTTCAAGGCCAAACTGGTCCTCCTCTCAGGACGAACACAGACTCCCTTTCCGCCCCTCCAATGCCCCGCTGCGCGCGGCCACCACCATCTCGCAGGAATTCCGCGCTCTTTTTTTTCCTCCCGACTTTTTTTTTCGAGTGCCTTTTGTGCCCAGGCCCTCAGCGCGTCTGCTTTCTCTATCGCGGTGAGATAATAAAAAAAAACTTACAACAACAATAGGAGAATGGAATGCAAACGGACTGTGGTCGTCGTCGGATAGCATACGGGCCATTCGATCGCAGGGCGGATGGACCAATATCGTCTTGAAAGCGTTCCTGTCTTGGCAGGGAGGTGACGGATGGTAAAAGGTTCGCGAAGACGATGGAAAGTTGGCATGAACCATTCGATATCATGAAAATATTTGCTCCTCATCGAGAATACCGGCAGGTGGAGGAGTACTGGGCTTGGAAAATAAGAGATAAAAACATCCATGTTTTTTTTCGCAAAGTAAAGAATGATAATCACCTCAGAATAACATCCCACGAGAGCTTTAAGCAAATGCTTATCCCATGATTCATTCCCTCATATAATTTTAATACCTTAATATCAGAATACGATGATTAATTCCCAATAGTATAGTATAGGGTGTCCCAAAGGAAAATATGGACTACCCGATAACTCTTTCATAAGATTTTGTACATACAATAGCATACTAATGAATCACCCACTACAACGCACATCAGTGAGATGAAGTAATTGAAGTGGTACAATAATATAATAAAATGCACACCGCACGCGCTCTCTTCATGAATCACTCACTACATGGCTGAGACCATTGGATTGGTTGAATAATGGTGTGATGACATGGAGCGGATTCCCTCTCATCTTCTAAAGGCAGAAACCTGCGAGGTGCAGAGAGAACATCCCTTCTTATGTTTAGCTCTTTTGGAACGAATAAGCTGAACTGATATCATTTACAGGATGGGAGGCTACTAGGAATTAAAGAGTACTTTAAACCATATTTTTTTTATTTCTCGCAAATAATGTCCATTTCCAATATTTGAGTGTATCTAAGAAAGGAAACTTCCTTACCCCGGAAATATTACGTCGCATCTTACACGTCTAAACACACCATAGAGTAATGAATAAAACCTATGATAATAAAAGGCCGACAAAAAAAACCCTACGCTAAATGTTGCCAACAGAAGTGGGAAAGAGTTGAAACACAAACGGTCCATAAATTTCGAAGCAAAAAAAAATAAGGCAATTCGAAAAGTACGCGAAAAATCGAAGGAGTTATCTTGAGGACCACCACATACCACTTCTCCGCAAGGCACACCCATGAAGAAATCTCCCTGGTCGACTCTCCCAATCCCCCCCCTACCCACACTCTCGGCAGTAGTGGGGTGTAAAAAAGTGATTCTCCTACTGCCCCCCAACTGGTATTCGGGACCCAGTTTACCTTGACGAACGGCAAGAGAGGGGGAGGAGAGGTGGAGGAGGGGTGGAAATAAAGGGGGACGGGAGGAATGGGGCGACTGGAGTGGAGAAGAGGCCCCCCGAAGGACGGAAAGGGGAAGAGAAAAAGGAGAGACACGAGGCTACGGGAGGATGGAAGGGGGATCGGGGGGTGGGGAGGGATGGGGGGGTAAGCACGAACGGAGACTGAAGATGAGGAGATAAACGCGAGGAGACGGGGATGTAAAAAAAACGCCGGGGGAGATTGATAGGCAGAGGATGCTGCGGTCCCCGTGGGTCACGGTTAACGAGGGGGGGAGGGAGTAGGTGGTGTTCGGGAGGCGTGAGTAAAAACTGCACCTAAGGGAAGGAGAGTGGGCCGGGGGGACTTCAGGAAAGGAGTGAAGTTTCGAGAGGGAAAGAGAGGGGAGAAGCCGCGAGTGAAGCAGAAGACGATGGCAAAGGAAAGGTGAAACGTTCCAATCCTCAAAGCCAGGGTAACAACAGTTTTCGACTTATATTTTCCTCGACTCTTCTCTTTTCACTGGAACAGAAATACGATTCCACACCATCAAATTTCCAGCTTTATGATCTGATCCGTGAGTAACTTCGTCGTTGCTCCACTGATTCATTTAATGGACGATGTGAATACTAGTATCAGAATATTGGCGGATCCATAGCTTATACCACACATACACAGGAATGTTATCGCCATGGTAGGCAGAGTGCAACATGAATTCCTTACATACAGATAATTATCGAATGTAAAAAAAATCAAAATTATTCCACTAATTAAAAATAACTAAAAAAAAAGTATTCCACTAATAATCACTTGTTCCTTGATAATGATTTTGTCATATCGGTACTACGATTGAATAAAAATCATTTAGAATACTGATGTATGCTGTTCAATTATTTTGGCAAAAAGTAAATTAGGGTAGGTATCTCTTTAGCTTTCCTTGACTATTCAACCGCAACCCTCTAGGATTTATCATCTATTCAGGTATGGTATCTTTTTGACAACATCTCCAAATCTCTGAACTTCCAAGTTAATTCAAGGATTTCTTCGGGCCTCCTCTACAAAACAAGGGTCAAGAGTAGAAAATCAGCAGAGGAAACAAGAAAAATATGGTCGCAAGTACATTTTATGGCTTTTAAGAGATACTGTGTGAAACACATTGATACTCTATCGCTATTATCTAATGCATATGATTATTCCAAGATTTGAATATTTTCCGACATCGTACTAAGTTGTAGAGTGAATTTTATTATTCTTAACCCCAATGTGCCGATGCTCATTCAAAAATGAAGTGTTTAACTGATATTGTTTCGACCCCTTCAATCGCCTTACACTTTAATTTAGCTGGGAGGACGTGATTCCCTCACATTTTGGAAAAACAGGGCTCCTTGCATACAAATAATTGTGACACAGGAGAGAATCAATGCCTAATGTTTTTTTCCTCCCATGACCGTTCTGGATAATTTCAGATTCCCATCTACGCTGGCAAACGAATGTGCTCCGACGATTCGACGAGTCACCAAAGGCCCGCGTTTCCAGCGACAACTACACCGCAGAGACGTCGCCATCTACCCTCCTCCCATTATCCCCGCATCATTTTTCACCGGCCTCCCATTTCCACGGATCCCGTAGGCGAGAGATCAAAAGCCTCCCGAGCCGACACCGAGTCACTAATCCGACACGCCTCGGATGTGGCACCGCCGCCGTCCCCCCTCGACTCCCGAGCTGAGAGAGCCTTGCCCCCCAGACGGACACAGACACGCTCGCGATTTTGCACTCGAAAACTTGCCCTCGCCGCTTCCCCCCCACCCTCCCAGCGTCCCCATTCCGCTTAGTCCCCCCCCCCCATAGTCGTGAGCTCCACCCTACCTCGCAGAGGCCCCCAGGCGAAGAATGTACACGAATGCCCACGGATAAGCATGCCACGCCAAGTTCCATTCGATCGTCGCCCTTGTGCCACCTTCCTCCGATTCTCCGCAAGGTCTTCGTCCAGGAAGTTGCAACAGTCGACGACATTAGCTCAAGACTGCGGTCGCGTGAGAAATATTCGCTCGCGAGAACAATTCAAGGAACATGTGCATTTTTCGCTTCGTTAGACCTTCTAATGCACCTGACGGCTCGGCAATGTTTTTCTACGTAAATAACCTGATCAAAATTAGTTTCACAATCACATACACAGATTAGCACGATGAGTGTTTCCTTCAAACTCCCTTCCTGTTATCATCCCTTTTGGTCAAGTGCGTATCAACGTTTTGCATTTATACACTGACCGTCACCTAAGGAAAATCAATTACGGGTTTTTATAATTCATTCCTATTATTTTATAATTCATTCGTGTGCATAAACAACGTTGAAATAATGATTTAAAAGTGGGTTACTGCGATGCAGATACTTAACACACGAATTTATATGAGTCCTTCATTCTAAAACCATTGCCACAGAAAAATTCATAGACCTATATCGGATGAAAGAGAAGTTAACAACGGAACAGTACCATTAAGTTTTATACATCCCATTACAACGTCCTGTAACGAGATGGTATGAGTACTGCAACGAGAAAGAGCAAGACAAACCACGGGCGAAAATGAATCGTCCTCAAATGCGGGTGGCCGCTGAAGCAAATGATTTCATCTATTTAAGAGCCTTCATATATTTTCTGGAATTTCTTACCACATCTTTCTGGTTGGCTTATGAAGGATTCGTTTTCTTTAGCCTCAGGTTTTGTTTCTTTCTAAAATTCAGAAAATACATCTCGGGCGATTTTATTTATTATTCATATTATTCACCAAAGGCAATCCTTAAATTAGCATTTCACAATCGAACTTTAAAAAAGGCTGAATGGAGCCGGACACAAGGAGCTTATTTATTTAAATGCACGTACATATTATATGGGGAGCGAAAGAGGCATGGCTCCTTCGTCTCCATCCTTAAAAGGTGATTCCTCCGGAGAAAAGTAATCTTACATTTGATACAAAACAGGCCTGGTTCCACGGTACGAGAGAGGGTTAACTACGTCACAAAAGCCACAAAATCGACCCTCTGGCCGCTTTTTAGCTGCGGGAAAACACGCGGGGAGGGCATTATTCAAATAAACTCTGCCATGAACCCAACTAGGTAGGCGGACGTTTTGGCCCTTATTACGCCCAAATAAAAGATACGATCGCTCGTTTGATCTGATAGTGGGCGACCAAATGCACAAGAAGTGGACGTTCGACAAATTAAAATAAAAAAATACCCCCCCCACCACAATGAAATAACCAAAACCTTCCTACATTCCATTTCTCTTTAAATCTAGCACGCCATGCTCGGGTCGTCTAAGTTTACTTGGGACTAGTATACAGTCAGTATAAATATAAAGCAGGAAGCGGTATGGCACAGGACTCATTGCATGTGTCACGGCGAAAGTCGCACGCGAGCACGCAACGGAGGTGGGAAGGTGAACGTACTTCGGAGGGAGACCTGAAAGAAGAAACTGGTGAAGGGGCAGGGAGGGGGGGGGGAAGAAAGATTAGAGGAGCTTAGGGAAAATCGTGGCCTTAGGTCGAACCTCAAAAATGTATTAAACCAACCGCCAAAATGTTGCCACTTGGAAGAAATTTGGAATAGCGTTCGTTGTCTACCTGTGGGCAGATATCACGCAGAATGACTCTACATTAGCCAGAAAAAGAATTAGGAAATTATAAGCAAACCAATCGGTGCCAAACCACCGTGTCCTGACTTTTTCCTCGTTTTGATCCCCGGGTGAACGAAATTTCGCCTTTGGAGTTCGCATCCTAAAACGGCTTCATGTTATTTTCATCACTTTACAGCATTAGAAAAAAAAACTACCCGAGCTAAGCTTTTCCATGGCTTCAATTTCTGAGACCTTACATGTTTTCCGGGAAATTACTTATTGAGAAAGGGCATTGACGCATTTCCCACAGCTGAAGTAACTTGACTTTTTCATTTTAACATCGAATACTATACGCCTCGAAGGAAAGAAGGACAATGGTGCCAAGGATATTCATTTCGTCATCCGTGTGGACGAAACAGAAACGCTTCCCAACGCAACTATACTAGATGTAAAATAAGACTGCCAAGGTATGATAATCAAATTCCTAGTCTAAATTATATAAATCATAAGATAGTAAGGTATCAAATCCAGAGAAGTTATATTCATAAAAAGAAGGCCGACGGCACATTACTGAGAAATGATTGAATAACGTTTCCATGGGAAATCATTAGCATTACGCAGTTATAATTTAAATGGCACATTACTAGCATCCATTTAGATAGGTCGACTCGTAAATTATGGCAATGAAGTTAACGAAACAGTTTTTCAAATAAGTTTAACTATGGGGATTGAAATTTCATTTATATTAATTTCACAAATTACAAAATTATAGTTTTATTATAAAAACTGCTTTATTCCATGGCAACGGTTGTTTACAGTGTCATTATTTACTTTTCTTTTCTTTACTTTTCCACATAAACATAAGTTTATGTGGAAAAGTAAAGTGGTTTGATTATTAAAAGTCAGTATGAAGATTTTCCACCAAGTTACGCCAGAAACTGTTTTATTTTTAGTCATTATTATTTTTAAAAACCGTCACATAATTTTCACAACTATTTTATGTTGAACGATAACACCAAGGGAACAGATATCTCTTGCATTTAATGTCTATAATCTATCGATGGCTGAACAATTAAAACATTTCACTTCAAGTCCTCTTATTTCCAAATTTTTTCATGATCTGAGTGGAAGAGGTTTTCCAGCACGTTTTATCACCACACAGCAAATAAAATAAAGGGAACAATTAAGCCTCAAATGAAAAAAATAAACCCCGAATGAATACAAATCCGGAGAAATAACGCTCAGGTCACTCATAAAATATCTAATCCCCCGCCACTCAAAAGATAAAGAATGCATCAGCGTTTATTTTAAATTCAGACGGCAATACGCATCGGCATGACTTTCGCACCTTCTTTCACAAACGACCGCTGACTTTTCACACGTAAATACACCGTGACCGACTAAAGGTGACCCAAAAGTACCCCGTATCTCATCGTGACAAGGGAAAAATGACTTGAATCGGGGAACAGTATAGCCAAGCTGACCTGAGCGAGGATGACGATTGCGAGAAGCATCTGTGCACGTGCGCGAGTAACGTCCGCGTGGTGTACAGGAAAAAGTGAGAGTGAATGAAGAGACTCAGAGAGGGTCGGCTGCTAACAAGAGAAAAGGATGGTCGGAGGAAGCGACGGCGGACGGAAAAAAAGTCCTTGCAAGTAATAAGGATAAATAGGTTAGGGGCATAAAATACCAGCCGAGCGACATGGAAGAGGGGCTGGAGTGGGAGAGGTGCAAGAAGAAGAAGAAGAACCAGCCTAGAGAGGGTGCTTGCTGAGATAAAAAAAACCGAAGGAGACAAAAGGACGGAGAGAGGGAGGAGGGACAGGGAGAAGAAAAATGAGAATGGGGACGGGAGTAAGTAAGGAGGGCAGGCGACGACGACGACGGTGGGAAGCGCAACACCGGGTGAGCAGAAGTTGCGGCGGAAAGTTCTCGAAGGAAGGGGGAAGGGAGGGAGGAAATAAAGAACTGATGGGGGAGAGGAGGAAGAGGGATGGACACCGAGGGGGGAGGGGAATGTAGAGAGGCGAAGGGGAAGGACCGAAAGGCAATGGAGTGGGGGGCGCTCCAATATAGCGAAAAGCCTCTTTTCCTTCCTTTTCCTCCGCCGTCGTGCAGGCGAGATTAAATTGACGAAGCCAACTCGAAGGCGATGATCATAAATAGGAATATGTATTCAAAGATTGGGACGATGTCCATTAATCCAATTGACGAAATCAGCTGCGAGGCTCCCTGCACCGTGAAAAACAAGCATTCGCAACCAAAAAAAAAGAACGCTTGCCGCCCGCGTTTTTCTCGGGAGGAAATCATAATTACGTTTCGGTAAACGATTATTTCCAATGAAAGAAAAAAATAAAAGGAAAGTTCGGTGAAGCACAACCCTGCAAATTTCACCAATAATTTTAATTTTCCACGACCATGATTTCGATTCGACCCAACGTCATCAGGTTAAATCATCTGTAGATATTGCAACGTCACCAAACTTTCGAAGTAAGTAGCATTTCCATCAATCGTGCCCGAGGCTGTCTCTTTAAAAACTTTAAACGCGAATCCGGTAAATCGTTAGTTCATCCAAAAATGATATGCTGCAATGGGAAGAAATTGAGGTTTATGTTTTTTTAGAGCGACATTTGAAAAAATTAGGTTGCGTGATCCTGGAATGAACTCAATCGAAATCGTTTACGTGGGCAGGCTGACTGCCGAAAGAGATAATTAGTGGTAGTTACGTAAACTAAAAAACTAAATCAATCTCGTGAACTACCTCCTCGAAAGCTCAAGGAATAATTTTGTGAATATTTGCTATCCTTAATAACATTAAAAATAATTAATTCATCGGAATCATAAACATGCTTAACCTCACCTGTTAAGGACCCATTTAAAAAGCCGCACGATTAGGCAAATGGGAACGACTAATTCTCCTTGCTGAAACGAAACACACGAACGCCATGTTCTGCGAAGCACACCAATCTAAACGAACATTTATCTCCATTTATCCCCAAGGCAATCAATCCACTCTGGACTAATCATCAGGGTCTATCAGCTGCGACCGCCCGAATGTCCCACTCCCTCAAAACAAAAACAAAGGCCAAAGCAAAAACAAAGGGAACAAAGTAATCACCGCGTGGCCATTACGGAAGCGATTCATAAACCCGTCCATTCAAAGGAAAAACCGCGAAACGACGTGGATAAGTAACAAGAGGATTTATAGCCAATTTTGATGAAAAAAGCTAACTTGTTAAGTGTGTTTATTTTTTCAGAATAATGGATAAAGAATGGGTGTGAATTTTAAGAACCGTATCTAAAGCAAATTACACACTTATGTTCCAACTAAGAGGAACACGGAAACAAAATTATACGGACGTTGCTCATCGTGTTGCTTAGCATGAATTCGCCACCTTATAGGAAATTAATTCGCCACATTTTAGGAAATGAATTCTTCGGTTCAAGATAATGGAAATCGAGACAACAGGCGGAAGTTATTAAAATTTTCTAGGCGACTTCAAAATGTCTTACTAATTCTTAATCCTCCTTAATTAACTCCTGATACCTGATATTACAGATTTGCCTGATGGTGACTTCATATTTGATCAGGCAAGAAAAGAAATTCCAACATGGTCAATGATAATAGAATCACAGAACATGAATACAACTTACATGAACATTAGAAATATGTGCCTTAATTGAACAACCATCAAGAGGACAGATCGTAAAATATCCCACGAAGTTCGAAATTCAACAAAATATATTATTGATATGGGGCGCAAGAAAATAATTTCTCCGAATTTTTAAAGTTTCAAATTGTGCACTATTAATTTGCCGTTTCACTGGGAATATGCGTACGAATCTTTAACGAACAAATACTGAAATAAAGCACCATTATACTATCTGTCACACAATCACAAATGTACTAAGGAGAATCAAATACCACAGACATCTCGTATTGCATGTGTTTCTAAACTTCTTTATATGGCCCCTCCTTCACATAAACAAAATTGACTGTGATTCCGTAAGAGTAGAGCTTTAAGAGGATCACAGGTACTTTACTTAAGACGACTCGTGAAAAAATAATATTACTGAAAAATATACACGGAGTAAAATAATTACGTGTCACAATAACAATTAAAAGAAAGTGAGTTCAATCTACTGATTAACAAAATTAAGTGAAGGAATAACCACTCTATACAACGTTTAACCTTTGTAGAGTATCATCAGTATTAATTAATAGTTTTAAAATAATTATTTTTCTTGTCCCAATTGGCAATATTTTGACGCCTTCCCTATGAATCTTGTCGCAATCCTGGAATAAGCTGGAGTACGATCTTTAGTTTCAATATTTTTTTAAAAAATTGGATCATCCCTGTGGCGGCGGGGTAACATCCTCGCCCGCCAAACCGGGGTTCGCAAGTTTGATTCGCTCCTAGGTGGGTTTTCCTCCACCTAGGGCTTGGTCGTTTGTAACTGTGTGTATTGTTATATGCAAGTATCTTCTATCATTGTTAAAAGTCCGATCTAAAGGTTACAAAGTGCTGTTTTCGGATTAATGCTTAATTAAAAAGAAATAATAAAATAACCTAAAAACTTAGGTAATTCGAGGGTACATTCACTATTCTCCTAATTTCGAAACTTCCGATAAGTTACGTCATGTGGAATTCGCAAGTGTTTGGTCCCTCCTCAACTTCTGTAATCCTAATAACACACATCATCAACGCCTAATACGATCGGCTTCGTTGTACGCTAATAAAAAAATAAAATTGGTATTACGCAAGAGGGAATAATTATGAGGATTAAAAGAAAATTATACCATATCACTACTGATTACAATAAAGGTAAACATTATTACAATTGCATTAAAATAAAAAGTGTGACTAGCCATTGTATTCAACCTGCTATGTAAAATACTTGGGTAATTGTGCATGCGAATGCAAATTAACTTACGCAACTAGTAAATTCTGCCCTCTGTACAAATGTCAACTGGTCAGCACGACATCGAAAACAAGAACTGTACTTTCCTCAGATATGGACGCATATGTCCCACAAAAACAGGGGCAAATGTACAAATCAAGCACTAAAGGCTTTATCCAGACCCCACCTGGTACAAGGTTCTAAATTATTCCCAAAACTGGTTAGCAAAGAAGGCTTCCTCCTCCACGGACAGCTCAGGCCGTTTTCCTAGTCAACGACGGAACAAATGGAGGCGGGAGTGAGGACGAGCCTGGGAACGGATACGCCGTGTTGCGGAGGCAAAACACGAATGCCAGCGGGGAAAAACGGAGGAAATTGAGACATTGCAAACAAATAATTTCAAAAATTAACAGTATAAAAATTATGTTGGATCATCGTTAATTTTCATAGCAAAATTCTATCCTAAATGAATTCCTCGTTTCCACTTAAAGGGATTACTTAAAAACGGTAAAATAATTTATTATTATTATTATGGTTATTTTAGTTAAATTATGAATACCAAAAATTATTACAAAAGTTATTCTATCGGTTAGTGTGGTTTTGGATGCAGTCAATACAACGGTACAACGATAAATTTCATTGACTCTACTAACAGAACACAACTAGGCATATGACACTAGAACAAACCCTTCTTCAATTCTAAATTATTCTTCCCTCCCTTCATAACGTCTATTCTTAGCCTACCTCTTCCTCGCTTGTCTATCGTTCTCCCCTTTATCACAATTTTCAGCGCACCATCTTTAATCAAAACGCCCAGCATCCATCTTTCCCACATCATTTGGGTTTCTCCTAATAATCATCTTCCATCCACCATCACGCCCACCACTTCTTCGTTTGTTTTCCTTTCGGTCCCATTTCCATCCTTCTTTACACCTCCACTTCAAAAAGCTTCCATTCTACGCCTATCTTCCTGCTTCAACGAGCATGCTTCCCCGCCGCACAATATCACGCTCCATATCAAACCGTTAATGAGCCTTTTCTTAACATCCTTACTCAACGTCCCTGTCATCAATGCCCACCTCCCAAGATCTTCTTTGTCTGATGAAATTCTCACTCTTTATGCCAATTACTTACTTTGACCGTTTTGGACCAAAACACTCATAGAGATAGGTAAACTACTGCACTTGCTCTAGTTTATGAACTGCTACTGTGATGGATATATATATATATATATATATGACTCAAAAAATATATTTTATTTTTCTACGCAGATTTCAACGACTTTGGATCATTGGGGTGATACTTCAAAATATAACCGCTTTACAAAACTATTTTCCTTGAAATAAGTTTAACCATGAAATATTTATCGGAATAAGAAATATTGATCGGAATGCCACCTAATTTTGCACACAATATTAATGCATGAGAATCGGAGATACAAGAACATAATACATGTAATTTGAATTCCTTTCCACGAGTCGTGTTATCCTACATGCATGAGGCATACAATGTATTAATCTAGACTGACCGAAGTACAAAAAAAGCAGAGCCCTAATAAAGCGTGAATGGAAGATTAATCAAGGAAAAATTAAAAAAAAACGTGATTCCTACACTTTCACAACCGAGACATTTTTTTGTAAAATATTAAAACTACATTACGAAACTTTCACTGTTGACTCAGGAAAAATATGAAGGATTTCATGAAAACTGAAATCGGCCAAAAGTACGTTTCACTCTATAACGACACACTGCCTTATACTTGCACTGGCGGTTAAAATAGCATAGTCACTCAAAGAAATGTGTCGCAACCTATGTAACATTTTTTCACAGATATTAAGGAAATAATTCAACGAAATCAACGGCAAAAATGATATCTATTGCGCCGGTCTCTCTGGATCCTAAATCCTCTCGTAATCCTCTCAAAGTGCAGTTGTCGCTTGATTTTCTGGACTTAAATTTCTTACTTAAAAGAATTCCTCACACTTTACTTCGACGATAGGAGGCATATCTGTGTATTGCGAGCTGAAGGAAGGCATACAGAATTACACCAGTTCGTGGAAACAAATTCGAACATCGCGCAAGTAAAAAAAATATGATTCACTGCATAAGATAGCGGCGCAATGGACATAGTCTTTTGTTTTGCCAGACGAGCGTCCGTCTGATCGATTGTTTTTGAGCGAAATGGGAAGAGGGAAAAAAGGGTCGGAACAGGTGGATGCGGTGACAGGTACGAAGTGTTTGTCGGCCATGTTGAGCCACGCGAACCTCCATTTCTCTGCCATCGCGGAGCAGTGGAAAGTGGAGTGAGGGGAAGAGGAGAGAGAGAGTGAAGGAGGGAAAGAGAGGAGGAACGCAAGGTGAGAGAGAACGCTCCGGCGGCTAGCTCTCGCCTGCTCGCCCTTTTCTCCCGAGAGCTTCAAGCCGCGCAGTACTTACGTCGCGCCAACGCAGGGGGGGGGGGGCGAAAACGCTGAACGAAGGGGAATGAAGGCTCGCGGGGTCTCAAAAAGCGACCGAAACGAAAATAAGTAAACGAAGCGGAGAACGAAAATAAAAGAGTGGACGAAGAGGCTGAGAAGTGGGAAGGTCGGAAACTTCACCGGAAGAGACGACATTTGCTCCTTCCATTTTTTTGCCAATTTTTTTTCCCTTTCTCCTCCTTAAGGGATCACCCTGCTCTCCGCAACGCGCGCGTGCGGCGGCGTCTGGGAGCACGGACCCTCGTGGAAATACCGCCGTGCGCGGCCAGGGCATCCTCGTCTCGCCGTCCAAAAATGGGGTGAGGGGACGGGTACACGCGCGGACCGGAATTCAACCCCCTTCCCCACCCACGCCTCGCCCTTTGATTTCCATCCCTCCTCCACCCCTCCGAAAAAAATTAAAATTGAAACCAACCAAATAAAACGAGACCCCCGCGTATGTCGTCCACACGTATTACCGACGATACCGAACGAACAGAAGCGAAATGATGTGGGGATTTTTGGGGGTGGAAACATATCAACCTTTCAACCCCATCGAATCATTTTATTCCTTTCTCTCTCTTCCCTTTTCACCCTCTTCTTTCCCTGCTGCAACGTAGTGTGGAGGAGAGAGAGATGCCGTCCACGGTGGCGCTTGTGCCACCGAAGTTTGGCAACGTCGCGGTCCAGTCGGACGTGAATACGGAGCGGGGAGTGGGGAGTTGCGGGGGGAGAAGGGAGGAGCGGAGAGGAAAGAGGGGTGTGTAGGGAAAAGAGAGAGGGGGGTGTGGGACGGGTGGGGGGCGGGGTGAGGCGGAGAGGGATCGAAGGGAAGGAAAGAAGGGGGGAGAGGGGCGGGAAGAGTGGAAGAGGGAGTGTCAGACGCGAGGGGACTCTGGGGAGGGGGTGGAGGAGGGAGGGGGCGACGGGAAGTATAGAGCGGGCGATGGGATGGAGCCAGGGGTGGAAGGGGAGAGGAAGGGGGATGAAAAGGCGACCTCCCAAGCTTTTGTTACACTGATTACAAATTCCAGCGAGCGTCGAAACCGTACCCTTCCCAATGTCATGACCAAAATATTATGGACTAATGCACGGGGCGGCCAGTGATCGGGAGAAATGAACAAGGCCGAACACCGCTGTGTCCCGAAATGCCGAAAAATTAACTTTCCATCTGAATGCACTGACCACCAAATAACAGAAATATTTTGTCCAGGGAATTCCCAACAATTGGAACAGTTTATTCACGAGTAATTTATATTAATAATCAAAACAGTGCATAACACATCCTCTATAAGATGAACTTAAATCTAGTTTTTCAATGGTTGAGGGAATTACACGGTTTTATGGCTGCTGAAGTGGCACAACAGGTGAGCAGGCTTCGCGACTCTCGGCTAATTTTAGTTCAAATCCTACACATGCATAGATCCACAAAAAATTCCGATAAATTCAAGCATTTTCCCACCGAGTATCGCCAAACACTGGCGATAAAATATATGAAAACTGCAGTCACGGAGACTGCAATATTTCACAGAGCATTTCGAACGACGGCCGAATCTATCCTAGGCTTACGAGGTGACGGAAAAACTTACCGCCGTAGGGGGATGATAGTAACGCCATCTCCACGCCACTTAAAGAGAGCGCAGGACGGAGAGAAGTAAAGGGAGGGAGGCAGGGAGAGAGAGAGAGGGTAGGGAGGTACAGTCGTCGGCGAGCGAAAGGCTGGGAGCTTGAGAGAGAGGAGGGGCCGGCAGGGGGGATGGCGCGGGGAGAGGGGGGTTGAACGAGGAGGGGGGAGGAGAGGCCCTCTAGGAGAGCAGTCATCAATATCTGCCCCGCGCGGACGAAACCGCGCACCCCACTACCACCTCCACCATCACCACCGCCCGCTCCCCGGCTCCCACCCGCCGACTCCTCCCCATTCACCGTCCCCCCTTCCCTTCCCTGTCTCTCCCTCCCCGCAACAACTTGAGGCCACCGCACCATCCGCCGAAACTACGGGGGGAGCCCTATTGCGACGGCCATCGGTTCGACTCGAGGGTTCCAGGCAAGAGGTCGACGGCTGAGAACGCCCCGCGGTCTTCAAAACGCAGAGCGTCATAAAAATACATACTTCTTCGAAACGGTGCCTCGGATGCGAGCGTGTGAAGGGAGGAATGCATGCACTCCAAGCACACTCTCGAGCGCTTCTTAAACGTAGGCGCGCTCCCCACGACGCGGGCGCGATGGATGATGGGACTATCGAAGCCTCTTTCCTCGGGCTCTCCCCTCTCAGACTCTCCCAGCGTCCCCCCATTCCTACTCTCTCCCCCCATTTCCACCTCTATCCGACCCTTTCACTCCTCGAAGGGCTCTCTCCATCTTCCCTCCACTGGGTGTTTCCTCATCATGGCTGGGGCCAAGTTTCGCTCCATCTGAAATAAAAGGGATAGGTCGGAAGGGGTTGTTCGCGGGAGGACTGGACATGGTTTAAGGCGGTCGGGCCTCCCCTAATAGCGGACCAGAGAGAACCGGAACGAGTGAACGCCCAAGAAACTCCTTTCGTAGAAAGAGTTTAATCAGAATTCGAACATTCAAAATAAATTCCGCGAAACGGACCATTTGGAATGTTCAAGGAAGAAAATACAGAGTAAAAACATGGTGGAAATCATATAGGTGCCTTCGACCGATCGATCGGATCTTATTCCTTCGATGCCGTTCCTAAAAATGTTAATTTTTTTGCACAACATCAGGATTAATCTCAAAACCGGATAAAAATAACATTAAAATTTCTGAACCCAAATGAACTACGGAGTCAACAGCAATGACGCCATCAATTTTAATACACGGCCCTGAACTAAATACCGCCGCACTATTAAAAGACGCAAAGCGAGTGAGTGTGCGATAAATATAAGAAGCTTTTGCACGTAAACATATTAATACCATAGAGAGAATTATTATGCGGAATTTTCAATGAGGCGAAACACGAAGAGTCAGATGATACTGTAGTGTTTTAAAAGCAGGAATGACACAGAGGGTGTACGGCTATAGGCACCTCGGCTCTTACGTCGATTTCCTTTTGTTCGGCTGGTCCCTGTGAATGCGACGGTGCCGCTGTCGCCATCTGGTGCGGAGACCGGGAAGTGGACCCTCCCGTCCCTCGTCGCCCGCATCATTTCCTTACTCATCGGGCGCGAGGGTCATTCCATCGGGAAAGGAAATAGCTAGATAGGAACGAGATCCTTACCGGAAAAAAAAGGAAGACAAGAGGAAGCCTGCGTGAACCTGCAAATGCAGCGGACGTTATAAAAAATTACTTAAGTTTTTAATCAATCATTACGCATTAATCGTGATAAGGTGAAAACAGAAAATGTGTCCATCCGGTCGCATCACTCCTACCTGCATTGCCTGATAACGTTTAAAAAGTAATGATTCAACACTGGTTTTAATAAATTGGCATGTTACTCGCCGTACAACTCTTAACACTGACTGTTACCATCTCTTAATTACTGCTATTCACTTGATCAAATCTTAATTTCCCATCTCTAATGCATGGAAGGCTACCGAGAAAATATGACATAGAAGGGGATTACAATATTTAAATGCCATCCTTATAGCCACCCAATGGGTAATTCATAATGAAAACCCGTGATAAAAGTAACACATATATGATGCAAATGCGTCATCTATCTATCGAAGGATTCGGGGCTCACTCTTGTGTGAGAATCATGTTACGCGAGGAAGATTTTTCTGTAGCAAACACTCCTTGAGGACATTAGTTTATTATCTGGCAAAAATTATTTCCACAAAATGTTTTCTCGATATTTCCCGCTATACAATTCCCAGAACCTTATCATGTGTGCAATAAAAATGGTTAGCATTAATAGAGGCGTTTATTGTTTCCTACTAGGAAGACTGGGAACTGCAGGTCTTATTTCTTTTTGATTCCATACCGATCCATTACAACTGTAATATCTTACTCGTCTGCATTTCGATTCTTGGGCTCATTCCTCTATTGATCAATCTTCTCGTTCATTTATATTTCATTAGGCAACTCGAGGATCAACAATCTCTCATTGTACGTATGTGGTATAGAAGATGGGATTCACACGTTTCTTCAATTTCGTCCGGAGTTCAATAGATTTTTTCTCGAATGCGAGAGTGACCCCTTCGTGCACACTAACACTGGGTGGTAGAACGACCCATAAGAAACAGGGCGCTGTATTACTTTTGGTTCCTTACGCCCAAATTATTCATCGAGACATCATGCCATAGACGATGAGGTAGCGCACGACTCCAAAGAGGAAGATCCCAGTTCAAAACACGGATATGCCTCTGAAAACCCAATCAAAATTCAGGATGTTAAATTCACAATACCATAGCAACTTAGGAAGACCGCAGATGAAAAATCATGGCAAATTCATTGCTCCTACCACAAACGTGTGATTTTTTCACTACGAACTAGTATAAAGCTGTTTTTGACCTTCTCTCCTTAAAACAAACATTCGGTTTGTACACCGTGGTGACGGTGAAGATGTGGATGGAATAAAATATGTTTAATTTTAAGCGCCAGAAAATAGCTTTCAACATAATTTTCAAGGTTTCCAAATATTTTCAACAGCTGATTCAGATGTTTTGGAATAGGCATTTATTTATTGCTGCTGGTTGTTTAATTGTTTTCACTGAAATTAAAATGATTGCATATAACAAATTATTTTTAAAGGGTAAGTATCGAAAAAGATCTAAATTCCTTAGGGGCAGTTTTTCGAATTGAATGCTCTCGACACAAACAGATGTATTTAAAGGATGGAAAATCGATCAAATACAAATTCATAGTCGATGAAACGTTCATTTATTGAAATTAATGGACAAAGGAATGTCACTAACCATAAGTAAATTCCACAGTTGAAAGAAAAATCGCTAAAATGTCTCTTAAACGGCATTTTACTTAAAGTAAAATGCAAGTTTACTGCTTCCTCTAATATTACCTATCTTTTCTCAGTAGAGACAAGAAATAATGAGCATTATTCCCAAGAAAATTAATTTTATTGCAGTCCACGATATTAAAACACTGAATTGAGAACGAAAATATATCGCAAGGGCATTCGAGTGATATTATGGGTTTATACCTTAAATCAAATAATTCTTGGGCAAATATTTTTCATTCACAAACAAATAAAAACCCTGAAATTTTCAATCCTCGATGATAAAGCTAAGCTGCCGTAAAAATAGCAAACACCTTTGATGCACTTTTCGACCATCCCACCATAGTGACATTACAATTTTTGAACATGAATATCAGAAAGAGGGTCAATGTCCTTTCATCTCTACACTCAAATGCAATCATCGAGGTGTAGGTACGATATCCAAAATGAACTTAAGAGGTACCCACTGAGAAACAAAACTACTGTTAAAATTACAAATCACATTTGGCCTCAGTAGAAGAGGCCGTTCAATTCAGCCGCTATTGTAATTATTAATTGTTGAATTTTGCAACGCAAAAAATATATGTATAGGTAGTTATGTCCGGCATCTATTTTTGTGATCGAGTTCTCTTAAGTTCAATAAATTAAAAATCAAGGTTGTACATGTTTAATGTTTATTTTTATGGAAAAATCCTTTGCATTGTTAATTGAGTTTTTGCCGACGTCTTGAAGAAAGAGCATGCGGTCGTTGGCAAAAACTGGATAGTTTTTTTCAAAAAAATTACCCGCGTTCTTTAATGGCTACGATACAACGCTTCCGTGGAGTTTTTAATTAAAGAGTTCTCTACCTCTCAATCGGCCTTTTGAAAATAATAGTTCTCATTCAAGGGGACAAGAGGACTAAATGAGTAAACATCTACATATATTTCTCACTGAATAAAAACTATTTACCAAATGGAATGCCTCCTTTATTTTCTCTTGCAAAATTAACTGTAGCAGCAATAGCACAGGCAAGCGTTATGCGTAAAAAATAACGATATCCTACACCTATCGCATACTGTTTTACAACAGAAAACATTAGTGATGGTTGGAATTAGTTTTGTTCTGGTAGTTCAAGCTACGCCAGCGGACAAGTATGCCTTTCGAATGACAACAAATTGTATTATACGGGAACGTGAGCTGCCCAGTATATGAACCATGACTTGAGGGCGAGTAAAGGATATGACGCGAGCGTACGGAAACTCTTTGACTTGTAACGGGACGAAAGAGGAAGGCGGGAGGACCACACGAGGATGTAGATGCATCACCCTCGGCAATGAAAACAAGAGGTTCAATATTTCCGCATCAGCCTCCATCATGCGACAAGGACCGGAGCAGGATGAAGAGTAATAGGTGTGAGAAACACGCCGGCGCTCATGCTACCTCAATTGACACGAACTGCACGCCGGCACTAAGCGATAGAAATGATTTCGCATTGCTCCATACGATACACCCCCCTCACACACCCTTCGACCCACCACTTTGAAAAGAGCGGCCACGCGATTCACTTGGGCAAAACGAGGATCCATACTGCCTCCTCGACTCGAAAACTAGAACATGGAAATAGGGCAAAATCGATGTTATGTATTCACAGACACCGAGTAGTAGTAGTTTTTATGGGAGGCGACCGACAGCCGAGGTCATTTGCGCCATTAGGGATGGATGGGAAAAGAAGGGTGGAGGGAAACCCGGTGTCGGCATTAGCCTAAACTTATCGAAAGGCGCCAAGGGGTCCGCAGTTTAACGTCCCATCCGACGGACGTCGTACTCACTCAAAGTGCTCTCCACAAAGCACCTCACGTAGGGATCTGGATACCTCTGAAAAATATTTGCCGACTCAAGGATTTACAGAAACTGATACAGTCGATTGGATCACCAATGAGTACCAGAGCAGGCATGTTACATCAAAAGGCTAATGTTTCCCCCTTATCTCCCCGTAGTATGATATTTAACGAACATATTTCTAGTTTCATTCCCGGGTACCATGTGCGGCGCGCTACACCTGGAAAATGTCCAATTCCAATAACACGTACATATTTATTTTTTCAAAATACTGTCTATTTCATAGTGATCATTTTTAAAAGCTGGAATTTTTACCGATCAATTAACTTTCTTCGTCATACATTATTAAAAACGAAAGAATCAGCTGCTTGGAGGTAGGCACATATAACTTGCAAACATAACATGCAAGAGCCTGGAGACTTCATCATTCATTGCCCACTCATCTACCTCAAAACAATGTGAATAATAACAACGCTCACGGCGGCGTGCGAGGTGGGGAAGAAGACCACACGGTGAGAGGAAGCGGAGAGGGCATCGTTAACACGCCGCTGGCCGCTTCGTTCGACGGGCCAACGCACCCCTCCCACCTTCCGAAGCGCGACGATATGACCAAGGACACTCGTGCGTCATCGAAGGTTACGCCGATGCGGGAACTCGACATTAATTCAAACGCGAAATTCTCCGTTTCCGAGCAGGCCGAGGCGGCATTGGGAAAAGGAAGGTGCGATGGGACACGTGAAAAGGGCAATTTCGCCCCGAGTTTACGGTCGAACGAGATAAGGGGCCGAAATATAAGCAACAGTACCTTCCATACCTCGTCTCGCTTTATGAGCCAACAATTCATGGGAGACGGACCGAGGTGGCATTTAGGCTACGGGGGAGGGTGTGGGGGACGAGGGGAGAATTGAGGGGGGTTACAAACAAGGGAGTGTGGTTTTCTGAGGTGGGCTGGGGAACGAGTAGAGTGAAGCGGGAGGAGGAGGAGGAGAGGGAGTGCCCGACAAAGAGGACCGAGCTGAAGAAAGGGACAACAGGAGCAGAGGGGCTACTCCCGACTCCGCTTCCTACTCCGGAGAAGTTACGTCACCAAAAAGGAAACTTGGAAGGGAAGGATTGAGATACCACAATGGCTCCTTAGCCCTACACGTCAACCATCACGGCAGCAGCTGGATAACATATGGGGCGCACGGGCCTTAAACAAAAGGTGAACTCTTACGGAGTTTCAAAAATACTCAACGGTGGAGATTTGAGACTTATTTTTGAGCAATCTCACCAGCTGACTCAAACTTACTCTATTTACGAGTGGCATTGGACTTTTGGTGGTTTATTTTTGAGAAGTGAGTACGCACAGAAACATAAGAATGGACGAGAAAAAATTAGCAAGAACCTCCGCAGGGAAACAAAGAATTGGTGAATTAAACGGAGAAGCATGGGGAATTCGAAAGGAACGGACCGAAACGGAAACGAGGGAAATAAGCAAATCAGGAATGGATAACTAAAGGGGGAAGTAAGAGAATGAAGGGAGACTCCTTGATAAATAAGTTTGGAAGAAAAACTGCAACGAGTGAAAGACTACACATCTCGGACGCAATGTAACTTGAAAAAAATAGCCCTTAGTGGAGTGTCTCCGGAAATCGAAATATACTTGTAGATGGAGAAATCAACAAAACATCGGAGTTATGATTATTATTGCCACCGGTAATTTATCGATTAAGGTGGAAATACCTAACGGAACAGCGACGATTCCGTCGCCTCTCCTACCAAAACACAACCTGACATCAACACTACAATAACCCCCTCTTCAATTCCGCATACGTTATTCCATCCAACATTCCCATCTTATTCCTAATCCTTCCTCGTTTGCCGAACATTCTCCCCTCTTATCTCAAGTCTTCAACATCCCAATGACAATCAAAATGCTCAGCATCCAACTTTTCTACCTCCTTTGGATTTCTCCCAGCAATCCCCCTCTCGTCCCCCACCATAACCGGCACTTCATCGTTTGTCTTCCTTTCATTCCACTTCACCTATTCCATCCTTCTCCATACCCAAATTTCAAAAGCCTAGAATCTATGCCCATCATCCTGCTTCAATGGTCATGTTTCCGCGCCAATCATAACTACGCTCCATATCGAAGTGTTGACGAGCATTTTCCAAATATCCTTACTCAATGTCCCAGTCCTTAATTCTCTCCTTGTAAAAGCTTATCTTTGTCTAACGCAATACTTCTCCGCATGCCCATTTGGACCATTTTGGTCCACAATACTTCCTATATAAATAAACTGTCCCCGCTGCTTTTACTTAAAGAGTTCCTATTCTACTATTTAACTTGGTATTTCTCTTTCTCAAAAACCCCATCACCTTTGTTTTGTTTAAATTGACTCTCATAACATAACTATCGCACTGACATTAACATCGGAGATAAGGAAGTGAATAACTTGTTTTATGAAATTCTAATTGGAATTCCTTTTTTTTACGCACACCTGTAGCTAGCCAGTAATCTAATCAATATAATACCAATCGAGAAGTAAAAAACTATATTTTTTTATTTTAAGAAGCACCCAATACTATAGAGAAACCCCATTACCGTTTCTTTGACATCAGTTGTCGACGGAAGACTGCCGATTTTTCCTTCAGCAAATGATTAAACAATTCATCATAGCACACCTTTCAGAGTCCCTTGAACGCAAATGAACAGGTCAGTGCACTCAATGCACACAAAAAAACCTCTCCGATGGTGGCCGCGATCATATTTCATTAGTTAGAGAAAGTAATCTCCCAATGTTAATACGGTCTTCGGCTGCTTTCCCTCCCCCGACCCGAGGGACGCATGCGCTAAAATAACGGGAAAGAAAACGGAAACAAAACATCGGCGTATAATAATGATAAGGCGTTTTGGGGAGGAGCGGAGGGTGATAGGAAATGAAAAGGTGAGGAAGGGATTTGAGCGATGAGCAGGGATAAAATTTTCGGATATAAATTGAATTGTCGCGGTGTATTGCGGCGGCGAGAGGCAAGCGGTGGCGGATGGGAGTGGGAGGCATGGAACGAGATGGAGGAGAAGGGGTGGTGAGAGAGGAAGACCCGAAAAATAAAATACGTTTGGAAAGGCGGGGGAGGAGAAGGGTGGATGGAGGACCGTCGTGAAGGGGCGAGAGAAGTGAGTGAGTGGGTCGAGCTCGAGGAGCCGGAGAAGAGGGAAGGAAGGGGCGGGCCTCTTGGGGGAGGTGACGGGGAGGAGAAGGGGTGGAATAAGAAATGCGAGTGGGGGGGGTGGATGGAAGGACGGGTGGAAAAATGAGAAAACCCTCCCCGCGCCGCGGAATAAAGGAGATGGATGCGCCCTTCCTGCGCGACTTTCCTACCCCACCATCCACACACTAAGGCCGACAAGAGCAGGGGTAGCTTAGCGGACGAGATGACCGCCCGCTCACGAGGTCCCGGACCATCTTCTCGCTCTAGTCATTTTTTTTTATTCGCCTCCTTTCGGCAGGAGGGAGGAAATGGAGACTGGAGACGAGACGGCACGCGAACGGAAAGAGGGATGGGAGGAGGGAAATGAAGTCCGGGGGAAGCGGGAACATTTCTTTATTATCTTCATTCTTTTGATTCATGAATAATAACGATCCCACAGGGAAAGAATTCCGGAAAAATGTTCGACCAGAAGTGTTTTTGCGACTGCCGAGGTGAAATTCCTATAAACAAACTCGGAGCAGGCAAATATGGAACAAAACGTATGCTACTGCGACGCGGCTACGGGGGCCAAAACAAAGTTTGATTCAGTATTCGATTGGCGTGCAGTCTCGAAAATAAAACAAGAGGAATCCAAGTAACTACAGGATCGACAGAGGAGATTTAAAAAAATATGACTGGAAATATTTCTGTCTCAGAAACTCCTCAAATCTGAAGGTGGGATTACTGCACTCAAAATTCTACGACTGCATTCCTAAAGAATCAATCTCTGGGAGATGCCACACTAATGGGAAGTCTTCCGACTTTATTACAAGTCTCCTGGCTTGTAATACAGCAAAGCAGATCCCAAAAAAAATATGAAAAGGATTAAAGGACTGGCTAGTGTTTGGTGCCGTGTTTAATTATCCACCCCATCTCCTGCACAGGGTTATCAGGTTGTTCAAATTCTTATTTCTGAGTGGAAACGGCTGAAGGCCAGAAGGCGATTTTAAGAACACATATATTAACTATTACCCTTCATTCTTCCCTCTTTTTCGCTCAAAAAAAACGCAATATTATAGCCACAGTGTCATAATTTCGTCCTTCGCCAAAAAATAAACCATAAGCCTTATTAGGCATTATTTATTCATGAAAGTTTATTAATTCACTCAAAACACAAATTTATGTGAAATCTTAAAAATAAAACAGTTTCTGGCGTAACTTGGTGGAAAATCTTCACATTGACGTTTTTATAAATCAAACCACTTTGCTTTTCCACATAAACTTTATAAAGTTGATGTGGAAAAGCAAAGTGGTTTGATTTATAAAATCGTCAATGGGAAATCTCGTTTATAATCGACATTTCACTGAAATTACACAAAAAAATGGGAATTATCTTAAACTAATTCTTTGAAACTTCATCGAGAACTTTAAACTTCAAAAGGTCAGCAAAGGAATTTCGCTGTAATCCATCACTAAGCAATTGTTGAAATACGATTAGAGGATGTTCCAGTAAACATAGCATTAATTCTAAAAAAAAGAAGAAGAAAATTTAATTTCTTAGCTAAGAAAAATTATGGCTGGCTTAACACTCGTAAGTTATTAATTATCGATCACGGTTAACAACAAAACCGATATTTTAGAATAAGAATCCCACATGAATTTTGCACGCCATCCCGGCTCAACAAGGTTTTTTCATTGGGGGTCAATCCTGCAGTCCGACCCCAAAATGTGAGGAAAAAATGCATTCCATTGGAGCCTTTATTCACCTGGCAGCAAGCGCAAGACACACGAGTCAATATCGAAAGACCGCATTCCGCCGTGTGAATGCCTCCGGTCTTGCTGAGAATCTAGAAATGGCTTCTTGAGTTATGGCTGCGGTATTCCATCGCATGCATGCACTACATTCATTGCTCGAGATTAGAACTGCCCTTCTCTTGCTAGTTTGGTAGAAATCATCGAAACCCTCGCACCCAACCACCAATGGTTTACCGCGTCACTTTTGCAAGGGGATGGCCGTACTCACGACTAAACTGTACATCTTCAACGCCGAGCAACTCGTCTCCGAATTGAATCAACTCATAAACCTAAAACTTACATGTGAAAATCAAATTTCCTTTTTTACACATTAAATCCTCCAAATCGATTGGGGAATTCGTTAGATCAAATAAAAATGGGACCAGCACCATGAATATACGTATACAAACGGGACTAATATACGCAGCAGAAATCGTTGACGGAAGCTGCCGTTCGAATACAACTGATATAATATATTAGTAACGCTAGATGAGAAAAAAAGGTTAAGTACATTAAAAGCTTTTTGCAGTAACATA
Source organism: Hetaerina titia (assembly GCA_037158775.1). Taxonomy (NCBI): domain Eukaryota; kingdom Metazoa; phylum Arthropoda; class Insecta; order Odonata; family Calopterygidae; genus Hetaerina; species Hetaerina titia. The sequence continues at coordinate 65,581,947 of CM073769.1, forward strand.
CAAAAAAGTAGTTTCAACGGTCAATTTACGATAAAGAAGTATTCAACGATCTGTTCTAAGGGAAAAATCATGAATCCTCCCTTTTATGCCAACGTGCTTTCCCAATCCATACGTCTTTTTTCTGACCGCCACCTTGGGGTGAGTAGGAATGGGAAGAAGAATCGGGAGTGATTGCTCGGATACACTTGCACGTCCGAACGAAAAGGAGAACACAAAAAAGCACACCCATTGGGTAAACAGCGGTTCCGAACCCTAAGAATGGGTAAACGCGGAGGCGTAAAATTCCACATCCCTCCCACCCCGACATCTCCCGCACAAGTGCCGCACGACGGTGGAGTTAAGGGAGCACGTTTTCGAAGTGTAGACGTCGAGGAGAGGGTTGTAAACGGGGCGGGAGGAGGCAAGGGCGGCTGGGTGAATGGTTAAACGGCACGGTTGCGAGGAAACGTAAGGGGTTTGGCGGGAAGGGAGATAAGGGGGATTGTCGAATCTAAAAGAGCACGAGGGGGAGCCATGGATGAGAGCGTTTACGGTTGAGAGGGCAGGTGGAGGAGGTGAGCGAAGGTTATGTGGGGTTACTCAAGCAGGAAAACTCGGCGGTAGGAGCAGAAAGTAATGGCTGGTGCTTGCTTGCAAGGGCCGGAGGAGTAGGAAGCGGTGAGAATAACCGACTGCCTTCTCCTTTCGAATGCATCCCGGATTTTCGAGTGTTGCTTAATGCTTTATCGCTCCTCTTTTCAGGAGTACGCTTCCTGTCGGGAAACACGCCGGGGTAAAATTCCTTCAACCATCTTCGATGCACGCCACACATCCGGGCAATTACAAATCACGCCCCGAGAGTTTAGAATAAGTACGACCTAAGAGTAGAATTCATACAAAAATGTGAAGTTTGTTGGGTTGGTGGGGTGGACAAAGCTCTGTACTCCTGTGACCGCGATAAAAAATGTTTTATTAGTCGTCTGATGCGTTGTCATTACTTCAGCTAGCACTACTTTTCCGAGAGAAATTACCACTATGGACGTCTGCACACCTAAATTTTAATTCCCCGAGATTATTATATATGGCGATATATTTATGGCGAATTTCCTCAAAAGACACCAGAATCGTTATATTTCAGTCCTCCTCTGTTGTTCGTTTACCAGCATGTCTTGCATACACAGAGAAGTATTTTGCACATGGATACTAGAAAGCGTTGAGATGCTAGAATATTTCCATAATATGAATTATTTAACATGTTTATTTTATAACTCTCTACTAAAACTGTTTCACAAACTTGCACCATGCGTATTATGGAAACCACTCCACTGTTCCACTTACCACTGTTCAAAAATATTGTTATCATTGTTTTTATGAAAGTGGTCGTGCGACTGTAGACCGCTGGGCTACCAACCGAAGGGCCCG